>JAKMXA010000045.1:0-227639 GCA_025328625.1 Colletotrichum sp. SAR11_240
CCCCCCACCCCCCCCCCCCCCTACCTCCCCACACCACCCCCCCCGACCAACTATACAGACGACCACTCACGACGACCACATACGACGACGACAGAGGACGACAACAGAGGACGACGCTAGATGATGACAGAGGACGACAACAGAGGATAATAATAGACGACGACAACAGTGGACGACAGAGGACGACGACAACAGTGCACGACAGAGGACGACAACAGAGGACGACGATAGATGATGACGACGATAGACGACAACGATAGTAGTAATGATAGTAGTAACAACAGCAGTAATAATAATAGTGACTTTAATGCAAACGACAGTATTAAGGATAGGAAAAGTAGTCGCTGTAGCATAGGGGAAATAGGAGGGCTATTCGGCTTGAACTGCGCGTTAGTATTTGTGGGCATTCGGCCAACTTGCCGCCCCACTTTTACACACGAGGTTCATCAAGTGCAAACTTTGCACTTGCTTCATAAGCAAATCCTCGATAGTCTAGTGGTGAGGATATCGGCTTGTCACGCCGGGGACCGGGGTTCAATTCCCCGTCGAGGAGTTTCTTTTGCTTGTGGTTGCAAATGCGTCCGTCCTTTATTTGATCTGTCCTCTTTTTGCATCGGTATCTAGCATAACATGTATGTAGTACATGCCCATCACCTTCACGGGTTCTCAACTGCTGCCAACCTGTATTTGTCTGAAAACATCGGCGCCCACATCCTCTCCATGAAGAATCCAATCTCAGGGTTGCTCGAGTTCGCCTTCTCAAACTCATCCAGCGCTTTCTGATAAACAACCTTCGGAAGTCTTTGAATCGTCTCCCGCCTCACAGCAAACGTGCCGCCGTGCATCGCCCGGATCGCAGGCGGGTGCCGGCTGCCGACCACCCTAGTCCAGAACTGACCGGGCGTGTACGGCGCCAGCGCCAGCGTCTTCTTCTGGCTCTCCGTGATCCAGAGCGCCTGCTTGGAGCTGTTCCAGTCGATCTTGGTCCAGTCCGCAACGTCATGGAAGAGGGTTGGGTTGAAGGGCGTGACGTCGTCGGCGGGGACCTGCAGCGCCTTCTCGATCATCTGGTCCGGGGTCGTGGCGGCGGGCGCGAGGAGGTCGAACGGGTCCGCCTGGGTGAAGATCATGACGTCGTCGAGGGTGTCGTAGTTTGTGGCGATGTGGAAGAGGTGGGTGTGGCCTTCGCGGCCGATGTTGGGGAGCGGGACGTAGGAGCGGAAGGAGGAGTGCTGGATCGTGTCGTTTTCCTGCGGGACGTTGCCTTTGGCGTAGATTGTGGTGAGGTTGGAATGGGGCGCCCACGGGTCGAGGGGTTCTTTGAAGCGGGCGACGACAATGCCGAGTTTCCCCGGCGCGGCCGCGGCGAGGGTCGCGAGGAGGAGGGTGAGAGTGAGGGCGACCATTGCGAGTGACGCTTGGTGATGTTGTGACTGAAGTTGGGTTGAGTTGGGAAAAGGAGGTGAGGGGAGAGGGAGTTGGGGTGGGCATTAATGTGATGAACTCTGTGAACTTTAATCTGTGGTCGTTGTTGCAAGGGGGTTTGAAAGAGTTCATCCCACCGGTAAACTTTCACCGGCGGTAATGTTACGATCCGAAGCTCAAGCCATGTAGCAATCTCGGTCAAGCAAGTCTGTAAGATCGCATACCGAGAGCTTCGGACATAATCGTCGTTTGAAAGAGCCACCACCTTGAGTTGCGTGCGAATAACGAATTATTTCGGATTAAAGCTTGCCACAAACTCCATACAGGTGGGCGCTGCCGAGGACAAAGGAGAACGTCAATCAAGTCCACTCTTTGCAGGAACGACCACGGGAATCAAAGCAATATCATCCATGCAGAGGTCTGGAGACAATATGTCAAATTATCGGGAAAGCATGTGAACACCCATAGTGACTTTCCTTATGAGATTAGCCATCCGGGCAAATAGAAGGCATAGACGACGACGGGGACGATGGCGGAAACGATTGCCTGAACGATGACAGGCAAGATGATCCGGAAAGCCGAGATGAAGACGATGTCAGAGACGATGGCGGCGATAGGGATGACAATAACACGAAGAGCGAGAGTAAGCGCTTTAGAGGAGGAAGCAGGGATGAAACTATTGAAAATAGAAAATGACTATTAGAGATCTCATGGGCAGTTCTCCGCCCGACTAGACAGAAGTATCTGCCCCGATGGCAAAACTCTTACTTGTTCCTTGAGTCCGTGTTCTAACAAGGGTATGAGCACTGATTATACCTCAAGATGAACACCGGTATCGACCATTGCCTTAATGTCCTCATCCGGTATTGGATCTTTCTCCGCATCTATTTCGTCCATTCGATTGTTCCACCATTTCCAGAAGTCATGAAAGGACTGAGGCCTGTCCCGTAGCCTTGACTTGAATTCGATCATGAGTTCCTCCAAAGCTTTTACTAAATATTGGTCCTCCTCTTGAATTTCCTTGACTTCCACAGGATCCATTAGTATGACAAGGGGAGCTCGTGACTCTAGCCTCTCGAAGGGACATGGAAACAAAACATGTGTACAGCAGGTATGACGCATTCCCAGCCTATCGAAGGTGCACACTCGAACAAAGGCTGCCTGAACATTGTATTCCTGCTTAGAGAAGAAGTCGAGTACCATGGTCAAGTCTTCCAATGACGGCCTAATTCTAGGTGACAGTTTATACTGAGGCCCGTACCATGTCTTCGTATACAAAGAGGTTGAGCCGCAGCCCCCAGGCGAACAGTAGCATTGGCAGGGGTCTCGACACACCTCTGAGAGTATTCTTCGCAGTAGTAGAGTATACTGGGACTGAATTGAAGAACCAGCCATATCTATGTGCTGTCTGAATGCTGTGTGATCTCCCAAAATGCTCGCGACGCGATGTACTGCGCGAAATTCGAGATAGTCTGGAGGAGGAACTGTTGACGACGATGGTGAAATATTGGGGATGACTGCGAGCAAATTGGCTTGTTTTTGACAGAACCAGTTGATAAGTCTTACGTAACGGCGAAAACTGAAATTGTCGACGATCATGAGTGGTGTATATCCATTCCAGAAGGAATCAATGCTGTCGAAACCGGCATTGAACAAAGCTTCTGCCAGGATGTCGTCCATATAGCGCGCATGATACAAGGTGCCAGGCCTTACATTGTCGAATATTGCTGGCGTGCGGACCAGGTTGAGCTTAAAAGACTCCACAACTTCAAATGCGGTGTCTTTGAGGAACGTCATGTTCCGCAGGTCGAGACGAATCAGTTCTGATTCGGGAAGGTGTTCGAGAGCGTACCGAAGCATTTTTGTTCTGCGGTCCACAAGAACCCTCGTCAGAAGGTCGTAAGTCCCCTTCCGCCTTTCTCTGGTGCGCTCAACGTCGAGGAAGGGAACATAAACAGACGTATCCTCCAGATTAACCGTCGCATTCTGCTCAAGAAAAAGCGCAACCGACTCGGTATTGGCCCAGTAAATGGCATATTGCAGCGGTGTGTGACCCGCCGAGTCTGTCGCATCAATGAGAGATGCGCATGCATCCTTGGCCAATTCGAACAGTATTGCCAAGCCTTGGGGCCAGTAAACGGAAATATGTAACGGCGTCTGCTCGTGATGGCCCCTTTCAAACATGTACTCCGATGACTGACCTAGTAGCTGGCGAACCTCAACTTCTGATCTTCGAATCAAAGCCGATGACAACTCGCCATAATCGAAGCCTTTAGAATGTAAGCAGAAGAATCCAGGCTCGCGAGTTAAAAGCACCTTTTTCATACATACAGTGCAAGGCGCCCCCAAAAAAAGGGAAGAGACCTAGTAGTGCCCATGATGAGCAATGATCACGCTCGAGCTTCTCTGAATAAACTGCGTTTAGCGACATTAGTTCTCGGGCGACAAACCCTGAAACTTCGACGTAATCAGTGCTGTTGTTCGTTGTTGGCAGCAATCTTGGGCTTCCCATGAATTCGCGGCACAACAAAAACCAACGCAACGGGGTGCTTTGGAACTCGTCAGTTACTCCAAAAACTGACCATGTACTCGGGCACACCCTTCACTTACCCTCCCCTTCCATCTCCATTGATAGGAACCCCCATAGACACCAAGGCCGCCAAAAGCTTGACAAAGAGGTGAGCCTTGTAACTGGGCCATTCATAGGTCGAAAATAAGGAGCAAGCTCGCTGATTCAAAATTAATGGAACTTCACTATGTAAATTTCAGGTGAAACGTACATGGAGAAGATTTTGGTCTGTATCCGTTATGTCCGTTGGCCAAGCTTCGTGATTCATGAAAAGCTGGTGCAGGCTTCTAATCATCAGCAATAATTTTGCCTCTGTCTCATTTTCTGTCATCTTGTCGTCAAAGTCTTTCAATGACTCTAGAAGCTGAAATGCAGGACTGTCATGAGCAACAATTGCTGTCATTGTGAAGTTTGGTTGCACCTGGAAATTCCGTAGGAAGAATTGGGGATAGCGAACGCTGACCTTCCAACTTAAAAGGGTGCTGAAAATCCTTGCCTTGCCAGAAATCACTTGACCTCTCATGCTCAGGAAGGAAAGAGGACACTGCTCTTGATGTTCCAGTATGTCGAAGCTTCGAAAGCCAAATTGACTTCTTGTCATTTTGCATCTGCAATTGCAGCCGAGATTTGGGATCGTGCTGGGGTTGCACTTTCCAAGCTGTTGGTAGCTCCAGAAACGTGTTCCTTTTGCCCTGTTGATTCCATATACGGATCTTTCTGTGGATAGTCGGTCATGATGGAATGCATTGTCATCGGAGATGAAACCGTGCCGATCAACTCCCTGAACTATTGCCTGTTGTTCTTGGATATGAGGGTAGGCCACTTGTCCTTCCATTCTTTTAGAGCGTGCCAAAACCAATTGCTCAAGTTTGCTCAACTTTTCGTCTATGCTCTTATCCATGTGGGGTAGCAAAGAGGATATTTGATCCGCTGTTCTTTGTCCCTGCAACATGATAGCAGATGAGATCTTCGCAGCTTCCGAGACAGTAGTGTGAAGAACTTCCATCGTGCGATCACTACCGAACTGTCAGAGTGGCTCCACCCCTATTTGATGTTGGGACTTACTAGTTCATCAAAATCAAGCAGCTTGAAAGAGCCTTTTGAAATTGGAGCATCTGGGATCTGAGACCATCGAACTTGTCCTTCTGAAACGGAAATTGGATTTGTCGTACAAATGCCTTACCCTGCTTCCTGAATCTTGGAACAGCTTTCGGACGAGCATACTTGGTGTTGAGTGCTGCGAAGTCCTGAAGACACATGTTGCATGTGGCATGGCAATCTTCCAATGTCGTTGCTAGAGCTTGGTCAACCTCGCAATATGCCTTCATGCGGCTCTCGATCATGTCAAGAAAAGATTCTAATTCTTTGGCGTGTCGACTAAGGACGAGGATCTCGCTGTCTTTGCTCCGGTAGTTCCGACAATACGCATCAAGACCTTTGCAAACCTCGATGCCCAAAGATATAAGGCCAGCTACTCCGGTAGCTGCCGAGAAGGGATCCATGGCCAGTTAATCGGCTACAATGACTGGAGCCACCCTCAACAACTTTCATGTATCGCAATCGATGTTAACTGCTGGTGGGTATACGAAATCATCAAGAAGCGTTTTCGAGCGAACCGCGACAGTTGAGACCAGCAGAGTAAAACTGCCAGTGATTGAATGTGAATTTCGGGGCAAGATGCTAAGCGCCTTCTATGAGGGGTAGGCGCCATTATGCATGTCAGCCAAAAGAAGTGCCTTGCCATCGTCGCCTACGGCACAGCCTGCTTGAAAAAGCCCCTTCTGCATGGAGTACGTAGAGGGCCACGGCAATTGGCTGTCTAATTTATCGAAATGACAGCACACTCCCAAGAGGCCGCAATTATCAGGCCAGGAGGAGAGTGGCTAGACAATCACCGGTCAGGCTTGTGTCTTCCCAACCCCGCCCACGGTAGCCAACGAGTCTTGGGATAACGCATGACGATCGATTTCCTCGATTTTCGCTCAGTAGACTCCGAGGAAAATTATGCGGATAATCGGAAAAGAAACTTAGGCTATGGTTGAGGGGTAGGACGGAGAAGTCTCTACAACAGCACGATTCTGAGCCCTCAACCCCCACAACGACCCACGCAACACTCGACAACATGATTCCCGCGAGCCTCGTCACCCACCACGTCCACAACGACAGAACATGCTCACAGCGCCGATGGTTTAGTGGTAAAATTCTCCGTTGCCATCAAGCAGCGTCGGGGAGCCGGGGGTTCGATTCCCCCTCGGCGCAACTTTTGCTATTTAGAGTGAGGGTTCTTTTTGCAATGATGTTGTTTGCTACCGTACTTGTTTGTGTATGCTGCCTACCCTCATGTGACTCGGCCCAGTGCCAAGTTTCTCGATTCTGCCTACCATTTGACTCGGCCCAAGTGCTAAGTTTGTCGCTTAATTTTGTGTGTTATAACTTGCAGATACGATAGAGGTAATGGTAGGTGTATTGATGATAGGCTGATGTCACTCGCGCACACACACCTGCTGCGCCTCTCGTCAGCCATCCCAGCCTGCTCATCCTGGACAGGCCGGACTTGAAATTTGCTGTTGTCACGGCAGGCTCGCACGCTAATTACTTATCTACCTGCGAGGCGTTTCTTCTTGATATACCTAAACCAGATCGCCATCGTTGCCTCGATTGACTTCAGGTTCATCCCCTTCGCAGCCCCAAGCTCTGGTAGTCCCGCAAATTACCTCAGAGATGGACCCATTGTCTGTTATCGGAAGCATAGCCGGCGTTGCCCAGGCAGGAGCATCACTTTCGAAGATGATATACGAGATAATATCCACCGTTCGCGGAGCGCCGAAAGAGATTGCGGACATTGCGCGGGGTATCGCCGACCTCTCTGTGATCCTCAGTGAACTCAAACGCGTCTTGAATGATGGTTTGCAGCTGTTCCGACGAAAACTGATTGGGCGTATTCGCTCCGCTATGAGAAGAATCGACATGATCCATAACGAGATTGGGAGGCTAATGGACATCAACGGCGGCGTGGGGCGATTGAAATGGGTGTTCAGACGATCGATGAGCGTACAATTGCTTCACCAGGTAGAAGCTCACAAAAATGCTATCAACATGATCCTGCACACGATGACGCTTGCAGTCCAGATCAAACTGACAGCCAGGTATGACTCTTCCAGATCTTCATCTAAAGAGCGAGGAAGGAAACTTTGAGAACAAAACGCTAACTACCCGTTGCAGCACAAAGCAGACCAGCGCTAGCAATGCTGCCGTAGACGAGAGAGACTTGAAACTACAGCAGACAGAAAATGTGGTTCAGGCATCCTACCAATCCTTGAGAGAACTCAAAGAAACGGAGTTCGCGCCTGATCGATCAGGAGAAGACGCGACCGATGATGAACCTGCTGCGGAAGACTATGGACAAAATCAGTTGATGCTGTGGAGAGATGCCACAGGAGACACAGCGGGTTGGCTGTATGCCGTTGTTTTCTCTGCCTACGCAGAATGCCGCGCGGAAGGGGAATATGATAATGACCATGGTGACCCCAGCGAGAAAGATGACAACACACACTCGCCATCTTTCAACTCCGGGCAAGGTTGGGTCGGTGATCTGTCTTTGAGGGTGACTCAAAAGCCAATCAATCCACGGAAGGTGGTGGATGAGTTACTTGCCGAATGGACCGAGCTTTCCAATGACGAGATTAAAGGTTCCATTTTGGAGGACGTCGAAGGACAAGAAGAAGACGACACTGAGATCTCAAAGAACATTGACGCGCAAGAAGTACCCACTCCTCAGAAGCAGACAGAGAGGCAGGTACAAGAGCCTGTGCAGCAGATGCGAACGTCATACGAGAACCGGCACACTGGAGGGGTCGAAGTGATCGACTTCAAAGATGCCGTTGGAAGGAAGTTTACTCTCCCATACCACGAGATACGACGCTGGAGGGTAAGTCAGCTTCTTTGCAGAGTTCGTGTTCAGGTAGGCTAACATTGAATGACTAGGACATGGAAGAAATTGTGAAACAAGCTTTCTTACACGTTGATATTGTCGGGCCTCATGTCCAAGAGGGCCGCTACGATCTAATAGGATCAGACGGGCGCATAATTCTCCCGATTCTGTGGGAAAAGGCGATTAAACCGGGGGAGATCATCGAAATGAGAATGTGGCCCATGGACAAGCCAAATATTGCTCCGCGTCCTTCGCGGCCATTTGTGCCACAACCATACCCTACACAGCAGCAGGCTCGGAATGGAATACAGAATACGCATTCTCCATGGCGGCCGCCCATGCCGGTTTCAGGACAGTCCACGATACCTCCACTTGTGGCAGGAGCCGGCTTAAGGAGCTCTACGGCACTGAGCCCTTCTCAGCTATTTCCCGTCCAGCCTCCGCCTCCGAGCCCAGCTCCCCCATACCCCTCGAATGCACGTTCAACTGGTTCCCTATTCCGACCCTCCCAAGGGCCGCCTTCGGTTCCATGGACCCCAAAGTCCACTGTGCCAAATATGGAACGAAACCGAAGACGCAAGACAGAAAAGAGAAGAAGAGCACCTGTCTCTGCTCAAAGTTCGCAGACATCTTTCACATCCGAGTCCAGCGATGACGAGGACAATGAGTCAACTGTCGAGGCGGCCAGCGTTCCCACCAAACCCCGCAAGACTGAGAAGCCCGAGGAGCAGAGCGAGGAGCCCGAAAAGAGGAAAAAGAACATCGTTACGCGTTTTGGATTGTGGCTCAGCAAGTAGGAAAGAGTGTATGAAAAGGTCATGCTAGTTTGGTAATTAATACATGCCATATTGTTTGTATTAGATACGCCTGCGTTGCGACGTTGAATGGAAATATTCTCTTCAGGCTGGAAGATTCCAAGACATCCTGCTATTCTGAGTCAGGGAATAATTTGAAATCGAATAGGCATGCAATTATCCTGATACTCTGAACTTGTCATTGGCTCCTACAATATCTATGCAGCTCACGCTTGATGTCAATCTACTACATTGATCTCAGATTCGAATGATCAATCAATTCAGCGGGGCAAAGTAGAGTAACCAACTGAAAACAAAGGAAAACTCCATCATATTGTTATATCTAGCCCTTTGACGGCAACGATTTCTGGAGCCACGCACTTAAATCGGTGACTAGAATCCGAGTGTCACGTACTTGGACCTTGATGCTGCTCACTTGGCTTCATCCTGGGGCTTTGTTATCAAGGCGGATACTTCCATCTTCGGGTAGAGCACTGCCTGTATCGGGTGCCACTACATTCTGTTATGACTGTTACTATCACTGCACTTGTCTTCGTCCTTGTACACCCTGAAAGTGAAGCTCCTGCTGTCGTCGTTACCTTCACCTAGGTACGGTTGCCCCTGACCGAACCACCATTCCAGATGCACCTACACGAACAGAAATAAAAGCCATTCCGAATCAAGAAAACCAGAGAGCCTCAGAAATCTACAAATTGGAAAACCAGAAAATTTCAAACATTACAGTAGTAACATGACCATCAAAGCCTCAAAGTTGCCAAAGATCGCGATGTCCCATCCCCCCGGGACGTTCAACCACACCAAGCCCCTCGGACCGGCCTCGTCCCCACATCGGCATCCCACCCGTGCCAGGCCGCCTCTCAGCCCGAAAACAAGCCACTACCACCACCACCCCAAATCGACCGGCAAACCCCGTAGCAATTCTCACTCAATCAGTAATTAAACCGCCAAAACCGCCCGCAGATCAATGCCCCCTTTGCCAGTTGAAGAAAAGGCCCAGCCCAAACCGATCGATCTCCCAGGACGACGCACACACACAAGTCACTACTCACAAGTCACAAGTCGCTAACTCAGCCCAGCTAGCAGCGCCAAGCGTGACCCAGCCCGCCGCCGGTGGTTGCCGGCGGGCGAAACTCCCCCGGAAGCAGCCGATGTCTAGGTGCTAGGTTCTTGGCCGCTCCGTGCTACGCAAAATTTCAGACGGGCGGCCGGCAGTCGAGAGTCAGGAATCAGGGGGACACGGGACGTGCGATTTGCCCGCGGAGATGGTTCCGTTAGATTCTGACTGGGTGAAGGGAGCTTTAGAGTTATGGATGGTTTTCATTTAGGATGGTCACAGAGTGGTTGGAGGAATCAGGAATTTCCGCGGGCTTTGGGCGAGAAAGTTTGAAAGTTCATCTCATATCAATCTGCGCACGATCGTTTTTTGCAGTGAAGGTGTCTGCCAGAGCCTGGATGAACCCTCGCAAGTGACCCACGTCACATGTGCACAGACAGATAGACGAAGAGAAGGGGAAAAAAAGACGATTTGGCCGAGGTCTAGATGTCAAAAGATAAGATAGAGAATCAGAGACGAGTGAAGAAAAAAGGGATCAATATGGACGGGGATCACCCTCTAAAAAAAAAAGTGGTGCGAAGGAAAAGGCTCGATCCCCGAAATGACAGAACAACGCTGAACATCTCGGTACCAAAGATGCGCGCCAACTCGCGAGTCGCGATTTCGCCCATGTCGCCTTGCTTGCATCTCGTCATCCCGGGCGCATCTCACGCCAGCTGCTATTTTTCGTTTTTATTTTGGCTCGTGCCGAGACACCCCTGCCATGCGAGGCGGTCGCGAATCAGCGTAATTCAATGCGTAAGAGGAACTGGACGTCAAGCGTGGGGAGCGCGTGGGAGAGAAGAGACAAAGGGGAAGGAGGACAATGTTAGCATTTCAACGTCAATGTTGGAAGCGCACGTCAACTTAGGAGGCAACATCGAGGCCCGGCTGTGCCCGGGATTTCCGGTCGGCATGCTGGGAATTCATCAGTTTCCATTGTTTTGTTTCCTAGCACTGAAGGTGGTGTCTAGACTCTGCTCAACTCCGTCAACATGGACCCCTCAGTGGAGAGAAAGAAAGGCGCGCCGGGGCTGAACCCCTCCATCAGCATTTTTTGGCAGCGATGCCCTGCAAAGGGGCCCAGTTTCGCGCTTCAACTTGGGCCGGCGGCACTCCCGTTCCCCGCCTTGGCGACCGAACTGGCGGAAAAGACAGCTTTGAGTCGGGATAGTTGACTTTTCCGACAATGCCGCCGCCATGAGCTTCTGATGATATTGTCAAGAAGCCTTGACGAGAACTGTTACTCGCAGAATATGGCGCTGAAAGACCGAGAAACCGAAAGCGACCTGACGTCCCAAAGCCAAGAGCCAGGCGAAGGAAAGCCAAGGAACATAAGCAGCTGAACGTGGTACCGTTCAGTCGTGGCATCAACTGAAAACCCACCACCCTTCCACTGCATCTGCATGTTGCTGGTTGCTGCATGCATACGGCCCAGGGACCATCCGGAGTAGCCCATACGAATAGACGAAATAGACGAGAGGAATTGCTCGGGCAGAGTGGGAATCCCCTTATCGCGCCGCGGACAGGGCAATCGGAAATGTTCCCCTCACCTCCGTGTCCAGGCCTGAAGGTGTGCAGATCAGCCTGATCAGGGCACTCGGTTCGGTTGGTTGGTTTCTTATCGCGTCAGATTCGGTTTGGCGTTGCTCATCCTCCCCACATAATCCTCGGTCTTTCAATCTCACTTCATCGCCAAACCTGTCGGCATCACCATTTGGTCCTTGATGTCGGGGGAATATCGTCTTTTCCAAAATCTGGTCGTTTCCATCTCTCTCCATTCATCTCATCTCATCCCTCCCCTCTCTCTCGTATCGTGGTATCGCGTCATCTTCCTCCTTCGCTGATCGATGCTATTGTACAGTGTCATTTCAGAAATGCGTGTGCTCGCTGCTGTGTTGCAATCGGAAAACCCCAGACGCCGGCCATGATATACATTTCATGACGTTATGCCCTGACCCAAATACTCCAAATATTTCCAATCCCTTCTCGCCCGCTTCTTGAGGTATCATTGATCCCATCCTGACAACCCGGGTAATCGCCTGCGCCTGTCGAAGTGGCAGTTGCTTTTTTGGCGGCCGTCGCATCGTAGCATCTCTTGTCGTATTAATAAAATGAAAATATAAAAATAAAGTAAAATGCCACTTGTCCGTGACTCGTTGGGGGTATATGTGTCGCTCGTTTTATCGCCTTTCGAAAATGGGAAAATACTAGTTGCATGGCAGACGCCATTAGATGAGCGAGAACTTGGAGGGCGCCATGTGCCCCAAGGCTGCTGCCAAGGCGGAATGCGAATCGGGAGCGTGCTCCGTGTAATGCATATCCTCCTCGAAATACGGCAACACTTTGATGCCGCAATGTTGCTGGAAAAATTGCACACCAACGTCGTATCGGTCTCTGCATCGTCTGTCCCACGGGTCAACCTTCAGCGGACTGTGAAAGCAGAATGTGTTGTGCTCCGCGCCGCGAACCGGGAAGACGAGACCTGCGTCCTTCATCGCGTTCCACAGATCCAATGCCTCCAGTCGAGTCGTGTCGCCGTTAGGCCACGCTGCTTGCAACAACTGCACCACAGCGTATCGAAGAGACAGATCCTCCGCGCTACCCTGTCCGTATCGTCCAGCTATTTGTCGACGCATCGGCTGAAGCTCGGCGAGAAGCTTCTCGAGTCTTTCGGGGTTGGCGTGGTTGTAAAAGATCGCAAGGTCAATCCACGTGCGGGCCACGTAGGGGTGGCGTCTACCATAGATAGCTTCGAGTTCTTCGGCAATTGTTGGGATGCAACCCCAAATGAGTTCGGAAAGCGTGATCGGGCCGTGCTTCTGCTGGACTTCGTAGAGAGTGGAGAACGTCTGTCGGAGGGGATGAGATCGCTCAAAGTTGGTCGTCGAATAGGCCGCGAGATACTTGCAAAGCGCAGTCATCATGCCGGCGTCACGGTGCACCATACCAAGGAGTAACTCCTTGATACCCTGTGGCGACAGTTGCTTGAGATCCATCTCTAAGCGCTTGAATGCCCTCATCAGCAAGTGTCCGCCAGCATCGTGCTCGCCCATCTCGAATTTTTTGTTCGCATCAGTAAACATGTCGCTCGACCCGGCGCCCCAAAGCATGATTGACGTCCATCCAATCTGCCGATCCGTCTCGACCTCAAACTGGCGACAGTGCAAGAAGGCCTTCCTCATGTTCGCAACAACTGTCTCCTGCGCTCTGACTAGATCTGGTGACTGCAGATAACCCGGAGCGGGCGGCGGTGTCGGGGTACGACATCGCACGTACGACGGAAGTTGAGCAGGCGTTTCGAAATCGACAAGATCGTACTCCGTCACTCCCTTGCGCTTGAGATACGTGCCCAGGTTGACCACTCTGCCGTTGCGTACGAATTCGGATACCTTGCCCTCGGCGTCGCGCTGAAATTTCATTGATAAAAGTCTCTTGACCTCGTCCTCGGTGTTGTTCTTGACAAATCCCCATTGCGAAAACCGTGTCTTGTACATCTTGGGCCTGCGATTGTGAGCGTGAATTTCAATACAGAGGAACCGAGTGACTTACGTCGCTTGGAAGCCATACTGATCAGCCATGATTTGCATGACTTCCTTCAGAGGCCGTCTTTCTTCCAAGTACAGTTGTTTGATGGTTAGTTTGAAGGATTCCCATGCCTCGGCAGGCACCTGCTCGCGAGATGGTCGGCTACCGGCGCCCGTCGAAGGCTTGGGTGTAGGCGCGACACTGGGGGCAACACTGGGTGCGACGCTTGGTTGTCGAGCTTGGCCCTGCACGACGTTAGAAAATAAGCTTTTGGTTGCCGTGTTGGCACATACCCGGAACGATGTGGGAGGTGGAGGGCCGAATGGTGTCTGCATTCCACTCGGGGTCGGGGGCACAAAGGTCGGGGCGGGCGTGGGTGCTGGGCTGAAGCTTGATGTCGCCGGGCTGAACGGTGTGGGTGCCGGGCTGAATGGGCCTGGACTGAAAGGTTGAGGGGGCGGACTGAAGGCATTCAGAGCATTCGGAGGAGGGCTGAATGTATTTTGCGGTGGACTAAAGACATTTTGTGTTGAATTAAAGTTGTTCTGTTGTGAGCCGAACGGATTTAACGAGTCAAAGTCGCTTGGCTGTGAGCTAAATGTATTTGACGATGAAGTCAGGTTGTTCTGCTGTGAGCTAAAGGCGTTCGCTGTTGAAGACAGGTTGTTCTGCCGTGAGCTGAAAACGACTGGCTGAGGTTGAGCGGGTGGTTGAGGGGCAGGTTGAGACTGAGGTTGCGACTGCAAATGCAGCTGCTGTTGATGTTGAATTTGCTGTCGAGGTTGAGGTTGTAGTTGAGGTTGCGCGGCGGAGTTTGAAGGACCTGAACGATTGTTCCCATCTCCGAATTGTTGGTCCGGCGTGAACAATGGAATGTTAGACGGTGCGCGACCCAATACAGGCTTGGTACTTCGTGGCACTGGTGGACGAAATGACTCCGGAGCACGAAAATAATTGGGCGTTGCTGGGCTGTTGACGACAGGACTTGTGATTCTACTCATGCCAGAAGAACTCATGTTTGTTGAGCTATGCATGCTGCCGTTCATGCTGCCAAAATGTGCCGATGAAGGGCTCGTGACTGTCGGGCTTGCCACAGAACCCATCGGACTCATGACCTTGCTACTGCTAGGCGGTGCGGCGCGAATCCCCTCAAAACGAGCGATCAAGTTCGAGACACCAGGCCCGGCCGGGCTAAGTTCGTCAAGCTCCATGCCATCGTTCTGCTGTTCCTGCTGTTGCTGCTGAGGTGCGTGGCTCATCGAGGAGCCCATGTTGAAGCGCGTCTGCTGCGCGCCCGGTGAAGTCCATTCCATGGTCGACGAGAAATCCCTCTGTGACTGTTGCTGATGCTGTTGCTGCGGAGGCGGGCATGTCGAAGAAGAGCCGGCCATGCCTTGTGGCATGCCAAACCTTGGCCATTGTTGGCCAGAGGTATTGAGAGTGAGGCCGTGTTGACTGCCCCCATATCCTGAACCAGAGGGAGCACCGCGGGGCCTGTCCCCAGAATGATTGAACATCTCGGCCGCGTCCCGTCCTCCGATGGAGCAGAGGACCGGACTGCGGGCTGATGAGTTCAAGACTCGGACGAGTCAAAGCTCCTCGGTAGGACAGGTGCCTCGTGTCGTCGAATGCGATTCATCCAAGAAGCCCAGCGCGTTGCCTGTGGCAAGGCAAGCATCAATTGCCGTGCGGTTGGAGGGGGTGCCACTGGACCTTCAAATGAAAGACGAGAGCGTGGGAGGAGACCAAACAAAAGTGCCCATGATCGTCGCCACATAAAAGAGAAGGTCTCTCTGGGTCTCTAGCTGCCAAGTTAAAAATAGAGCGGCAGAAGAGAAAGCGTCATGGTCCAGTGTGGTAACCGATGGGTTCGAAAAGATTAAAGAGTGAGTGAAGGGCCTGAGACGGTTGGACTGGCGCTGGTCGGGAAAGGTCAGGCTCTGGCTGCTCTGGCTTGACACGTCGGATTAGGACAAGGACAGGAACAAAACCACTGGAAGAAAGGCGGCAGGACCTGGGCTGGGCTGGACTGGACGGGTCAAAACAGGCGGCGGACGGCAGGCAAAGTTGTCTCTCCTGCGGTCTGCGTCCACGGAGGAAGAGAGATATGGGGGTCAGGGAGCCGTCAGTAGCTCGAGATGCGAAAAGGCAGACAGCAGCAAGCACACCAGGTCGTTTTGGTAGGGCTCTTCTCCGACACTCAACGAAGACCACTTTCCGCCGTTGCGCTGGTATTGGTCGGCGGTCGCCAAGTTCCCCCGTGTGGTGAAAGCTGCAGGCAAAAGTTCCTTCGCGTAATTTCCTCAACAAGGAAAGCGAGCGTGGCACATGGGTAGAACAAGCCCGTATCCCGTCCCCTCGGGGCTCTTTCCAGTGATAAGAGGGCCTCTCCAGCAACAGAGCAGCAGCTGGGTCCGTGGAGCTGCGCAAAGGGGGGGAAAGAAGCGTTACATGGCCAATGAAGTTCTGGTAGTCTAGCCGTCCGGGCGTCTTCTAAACGAATGGGGAACCATTCACGACCACTCTTGTTGCTTCGGAACGGGCGCTGGCTGGCAATTTGAGATTGGGGGGACCTGAGCAGTTCGGATGGGGGGAAGGGTTGGGTTGGGCGTGGTGAGTGGGAGGGACGGGTTGCTATCGAAGACATGGACATGGCTTCTGGCGAAGCTGGGGCAGCAGGTCGGTTGGTTCATCCTGTGGTTGGTTCAGTGGGTAAGAATCTCATCGCGGCGGACACTCTCCCTCGTTGTTCATCGCCGTTCCAGCGCGCCCTACTGCGTCCAGCCTCTTTCTCCAGGGCCTGCACCGAGAAGTCCAGGAGACCCCCGGGATTTCGTCCCATGTTTGTCCAATGGGCGGCGGTCAGCATGTCGACATTCTGCGGTAGGGCTGTGGGAATGTGGTTGAAGCGCACAACAACCAGCAGCAATTCCAATTTCCAGGGTGGCCAGGAGGCGGGGAATTGTGACAATGGTGCCACCACTGTTCTGGATTAAGAAGGTGTGAAAGTGACCTGGCCGGCCTAAAAGACGCCAACGACCGAGTCCTGACTCAGACCACCAATCATCGTGCTTGTTTCCGAGTGTGCTATCGGCCTGGCCCTCCCCCTTTTCGGAAAGGCCGCGGGTCGCAGGCTGTCGCCAACTCGCTGTGGCCCTGGGTCGCGACCGGGCAGTCTTCCGATGTCCCTCGGTCCACATCGCCCTCAGGTCAAAGGCTTCATCGTCCGCCATCGCGGATGCCCTCGTTGTTCCGCCATGGTTAGCCAAGCAACCAACGCCAGCTTGGCCAGCTGTGTGTGAGGCAAAGGGCAAAGCTGGGGAGAGCTGTGCCGCGGGCGGAAGACTAACGCCGTAGAAGCATGGTGCATGTTCCAACGGCCTTCCACCAGCCCGTGCTGGTGCCATCCGATAAGCCACTCGTTGAGCACGGCCAATGGCCGTGATGCTGTCAGAGACACGTCCGAATGAACGCCGCTTGAGGCTAACCCGTTGTGCGGGTTGGAAGTTGCGATCGCGGATGTGCCATTCAGCCACTTCCAATAGGCGACGGCGAACTTGGCCAAGCAAGGCGGCTTGGGGGCGCGGACTGGCCGCAAGACAAAGGGGATCTCTGTCTAAGGATGCGTCTAAGGACGCCACGATTCAGACCCAAAATGCCAGCCACTACGCGGAATTGCCCTTGTTTTGGGTGGGCTTGCGGGGGCAGGGCACTGTCCAAATGCTTTCGGCCGGTTGTACAACTGTCCGTGCTGTTCTGTTTAGACCGAGGTGTGGCCAAATGCTGACTTCAAGCAACCAGATAGCCTGCTTCAAGACTCTCTTTTCCTCTCATCGAGGCAGAATGTCACGAGCGTTTCGAAGTCTCAGCCTCTGCTGGCCCTCGAAGCCCGCAGGAAACAGCGGTATGTCTGCGCTCTGCAACAGTTCAGCGTGCAGCTGAATGCTCGCGGGAATACCACCTCAAAGCTGGACGCAGGATGCCGACATATCCCAATGCAGCTAAGTGCCGGGTGTCGACCGTACTTCTCGAATTTTCGACCCCAATATCCGTCTGGCCAAGGAAATCCTTGCGGGGCGTCTCACGAGCACGACAACCGGCGACGGGCTCCTTGTCAACCTAAAATGAATTGAGCTGACATGAGTCCCTCTGTCAGAGTGTTCCAACGACCGATTGTTTCGTACCGCTTCGGAGGCCGGGGTAACGAAGAGCGTGAAGCCGGCGGGCAGTACAAAAATGCCCGGTCGAATGAAATAGCAGTCAGTACGGCGATTAATCTCCATTTCAGCGTGGGTCTCTGTACCGACCAGACCCCGAGTGATCCACGGCCAGAACCGCGATGCCGTCGATTTGTCCCCAGCTGTCTCCAGCAAGCATGCAATTTCGATTGAGTAACACACCTCAAGCACGACTTCACGAGCATGAAGACGTGCTCACGTTGCGCTCCAGAAGCGATCGGCCCTGGAGATGTCGTCCCCGGATCCATTATTCAGGGCACGCGAGCCGAGTGGCTCTGGGCGCCTGTGATCGCCTGGAGAATACCCACTTCTCGGATGTTGATGGGTGTCTTCCGTGGAACGTAGACGTCTTTGCCAGCAGGCAATGCGATATCTTGCGCCAGCGTAAGGTTATGTCCCAGATTACCGATGACGTCCGCGATGTCAATTTGGAGATGCATGTTGGGGTTGTAGTGTGGCAGCCACAACCCGAGAAGAGACATCCGGTTATCTTTGCGGAGGCATCGAATCAGCTCAAAGCCCACGGAAAGTTTGAGCTGGAAGCTTGCTGTGCCATGATAAGTCGAATCATGGTCGACTGCGATGCCGATTCCCCTTCCAAATACGTGGACTAAAGGGGCCCAGACGATAACGTCAGAGTTCCACCTTGTTTCCTTTGGGAAGGTAGGTAGGGTACTTTGGTCGAGTCCCCGTCATTGCCAAAGACCTATGCTAACCGTTGCGACGGGGGTCATTACATATTCACCGAAGATGCCGGTGACATTGGCGCCGTGAGGAGAAAGTCTTCCCGCAACAGTTGAAAGGGCTGTCCTATCAACACTGGTTGGTTTCGGTGAGGCTCGTGGCTGCGAAGCCCAGTGAGAACAGCGTTATCTGACTGAGCACCACACTCGGTGACTGTGTTGCTTCCTTGGGCGGTATACAAACGGTCGTCCGCGACGGATATGCACGGATAGATGTCACTGGACTGCCGATCCTAGCCTTTCCCCGGCCGCGAGCCATCCGGGGCGTTGGCTCGTTGTCAATGTCACCCAGCATGTCGGCGAGAGGCATGACGCTTGGGTCCGTTAGGTAATGGAGGCATCCAAAGAGCATTTGCTTGGGCCTTGGTGGATAATTCAAGGTTAGCCTCTGTCCCCGAGTGATGCTCGGGTCCGCGATAAAGGGCGAGACAAACCAACAAGATTGAGCTCGCGTCCTTTTCTTCTCGTGTATGCCGTGAATTTCGAACGGATCTGGGCACATGCGTCTCATCGGGAATAACCACCTCCCAAAGGACTCGCTCTGTCGTCAGACCATGCGCAGGGTGCGTGCTAGAGGTCTCCAGGCGACACATCAGTTCATGGACGGCGATTGTCGTTGATCGCTCCCTTTCCAGAGAGAATCACGGTCTAAACCAGGCACAGAGCCCGTACGCTTTTGCCATGTCGAGACACTTTAGCCAATGCGTAGGAGACATCCGACGACGACCAGTGCTTCAGGCGCGGGGGTCCGTTTTCCTGCAGTCAATTAGGGGGTGTCCTCGGAGGCTGCCTTGACGCCTGACGCGTCCGCGGCACTTTTGACACTCGCACTCTTAGCGAGGTATGTCAGATCTTGACGCACATTGATAGCTGATGCCAGGGTCAGCAGACGCCCGGCTGACGTCCAGAAGCGATCGCAGTAGGAAGCGGCAAGATAAGAACTCAGGCGGTGGTGGTGTAGTGTGCTTCTGTCTTCAGTCCCGTTGATACATGGCATGTGGTGTTGGACATCGTGGATCTCTTCGCGTTGAGGTGTCGTCAGCATCATGGAAGGTCGTGATGCGGACGAGGGAGCGTTCGGGTTGGAAGCCACCGCTTCCTGCCAGAGGCGGCTCCGACGCAGTATGAGGAAGGCTCGACCCACGGCCGCCTTCCCGGGTCAGTGGTTCCCTCAACCTCGTTCTTTCCAGAGCTCTTGCTTCAAAGCCACAGAGGCAACTACCCGACCTAAGGCATCCACATCATCCCTTCCCGCAAAGGCAGTAACCTGCTACCTTAAGTCCCGGCAACCTCGCATCCAGACACATGCACCAAACCTACCTACCTATATGTGAATGGAAAACAGAAGCCTCACAATGATCATCGTCATCGTCTCCTGGGTCTCCTAGCTTGCCTTGGTTTCTTGACTCTCGCAAAGTTCAATTCGTGGACCAAGTAGTTGCTCTACACATGTGCAAAGCCCCTGTTCGGCAGGCTCTGTACTGCGGGAGTCCCTCAACCTCTAACATAGGTAAATCGAGCCTCGTCAAACTCCCAAAAAACATCTCATTTGTATTGCCGAAGGCCTCAACATTACTTTTATTAGCCTGTAACACTTGCCTTGCTCCGGGATCTCTGTGCTGCCGTCATCGCGCCTGTCAATCGCAACAGGCCACTGACGGCCGAAGTCCCGAAAGACAGCTACATCGTTCAATATCATCATTATCTGTATCGATAGTTAGCTACCCCTATTGTCCATCAATACTATTCATTCTATTCCCTTGTGTTCCTCTGCCCAGCCCGAGAGACTTGCTAGATACCAATCATTCTAGAGGGTTTTGAAATTTCTCTTCATCTGACTACGAAGAAGCCAAGGTACCATTCTTCTCGATGGCAGCTGACCACTGGAGAACCTTTGTAGATATTGCCATAGCTACCATCATCGCACTTGAACTTTCATGTTGAATAGGCTGCGGTTAAAGAATTGGTCTTCTCTTTCATCTGGTCATTTTCTTCTGACTTTGATGAGCTCCATATCAAATTAGTCCTAATATCTAGTTTTTACTACGTGTGGTTTGAGGTGTCCTCGACGTTGATGAGGGAAGACAAGTCTATGCATGACCAAAATCATTCATCGTTTCAGCGAGATATAGTGAGGAAACGATCATATACATCATGAGCAATATGAATGGGACCCGTGCAGCTGCTGAAAAGCGCACTGAAGCTCGTAGGTGAGCCCCTCTGACTGTCTAGCATTCTTGGACTGGGCGACGACACAAAGCTACAAGCACCTAGCTTGTTATCTGAAAGCCTGGAAACTGCAGGCTCTGAATGTCTCATCTGTAACATCTGGAATAGAACTCCTTACGAGAGGACGAGGGAACACATTATGTTTACTATTGAGTATGCACTCAGGCACTCGTTATACCCTCGTCAAATTACATCCAGACGCCTGTCTAATAGTAGTGATGATTTCCAAATAAAGCTCGCGTATTTAACAAGACTCTATTATCGTGTCTACTGCGATTCTGAAATTGAAATTATTAGAAATCTGCCATCGTTATCGCCGTTCCTGTTGATGAGGTCATGTTGGAATCAGATTTTCTCTCTCCGGGAAACGATGTCCACTTCTCGTTCATGCCGAGAGTTGCAGCCGCAGACACGCAACATTGAAATATGTGATATCGGCCTCTCATCCCGAGTGGGACTGTGACCAGCAATTTGTCTTGCATATTGATTCACCGTCACTCATCACCACCTTTTAATTATCCACACATATCACCACACTACGGTCGTTCCCCTACGCCATCACCTGAATTCGTGTGCTGAGCATTGCATTAAACCTAATCCATACTCATAAGTCGTCTCCTGATAGACAGCAAATTTGAGCCCAGTTACCTCGACAAGACGGAGGGACATTTGGGGTGCTTGACCTTCAACGTTGGGACGAATGTTTATCCTTATAACCAGTTTCCAGCACGCTTCTGCGGTCGTGAGATGTTATCGGCCACCTTTAATACGATCTTTACCCATCCGGTTGCGTATGGAACGAGGAAATCAGGTTTAAGTTGGAATTCATATGATCATATTCGCTTGCTTACATCTGTAATCGCGGACATTGGTGCAGAGAAGAGCCAAAGTCGACATGGTAGAGTTCAGCAATCGTCGTCTAGCTAAGAGTTGATGACAAGCACTGCTGATGGTCGGAATTTCTGGTGTATTGCGCGTAGTTGTTGATCATAATATCTGGAAACTTTTTCACCTGCTGTGTCTGTCATTCAGATAAGCAATGTTAAGTGTATTCGAAGGATCATTTAGTAGCTCGATTTGCCTTTGTGTGAGGACACTCTGACAGCTTGTAATATACTACGGGAATCATCAATATGTTCTCATACACAATATCTATAATTCTTTTGTCATTCCTCTATCTGGATTGCTTCCTGATCTTTTACTAGTATCATAAAATTGCCTTTTAAGCAGTGACCCCGAACACTGAGCATAATACCATGGTCGGGAATCCAGCTTCGGTTAGATGGCTTTGATTTTCTGATCTTCTCAGACCACAGGTCAACTCGTTGCTTTTGACCCGGCCAGGCAGGATAATTGAGAGATAAAATAAGCCTAGGTAGGAGCCCTGTACCACGAGAAGGGCAGTGCAACACCAAGAGCTTATTGAATCATTCTTGTCTCATTGCTGTCAGAGATCCTAGGTGACCACTCTGAAGGATAAATCGGGCCATGCCACGGCATCGAAAGAGGATGACAGCGTTGCAGGGAGCTCAAAATTGGATGCTGACGGCGACGCTAAGCCGCACCGCGGGCGCCGATCGCGGTATTGTCCAGTGAGAGACCGGGCCGCAGCAGGCACCAGCTTTAACAGACGAGTGATATTGCATGTCAAATGCTCAACGCCACATGTTTGTGCTCCTACGTCTGCACATTGGTGATGGCAGGTGTGGCTGTGCGGCCAACGCCACGTAAGGCAGTGCGCGTTAGCAGCAACAAATGCTCCGGTTGGACATGACGGAAGCTGAGCCGGCGAACGGCATCTCTCCAGGCCCAACGGAGCCGAAGAAATCAATGGCGACGGATTCCGGGAGCGAGCACCCCTGTCAAGATCGCCGGCGAGGCTCTCTGCTCCGGGCACTAAGGAGCATCTAGAAGCTGTCTGATTGGGTGCATAGCTCATCTGGCCCCCACTTTGGCCCGTGATCCCATGCATCACGTGGGGGTGACGTAAACGTGGCCCCAAAGACCGGAAAGTGCTGTGCAGTCTGCAGGTGAGAGACAGAAACAGGCAGTGGCTGCTCCTTCCGGTAATTGTGGTGGGCGGCGCTGGCCTTGATGCGACGCGGACCCCAACGGCGCCAACGACGTGCAGCAGCAGCAACAAGTGGAGGAGGGGCATCACTTGCCCATGCCTTGCCTTGGTATCCAGCATCAACCACACGCGGGTCCCGTCTGCACAGCATAAGGTAGCCGGATACCTCGCCTCATATACGCGGACTCTACCCGAGGACATGGCCGCAACCCCTGAATCCAAATTCAAACTCACATTGCGACCCTGAGACCCTTCTTTAACTTCAGTCGTCTCCTTTTCGCGACGAACCTAAAAAAAAAAGGAGCCGACATCCCCGTTGCCGGTTGTCGTCGACCACCTCTCGCCGCTTGCATCATCACTCGCATTCCCCTCCTTTCGCTGCCGCCACGCTTGCGTACGCATTTCCGCCGAGGACCGACTGCACCTATCTACCTGGCCGTGTTCCATTGCATCCCACGATTCCGGCCGGGCGCCAGCAAGCTTCACAACTTTAAGCCTTCCGACTCGCGACCGGTCTGAGCTCCGTCAATAGCTCCAATCCACCCCGACCAAGCCGGACACGATGGCCTCAACAGCGACCGCGCCCAACGGCGCTACGCACGACCATGTACTGCGACCGAGGCCCAGGAAGCCGCAACACTCCCAGCTCACGAGGACCATCAGCAACACCTCTGTTGGCGAGCTCAATGGGATGACTCCTCTGTCCGAGACGGGCCAGACGAGCGGCAATACGAGGTATGCCCATCCCAGCTTCAATTTTGCCGATAATCCCACAGCTAACACCATCGTCGCAGTGGCCGCTCGACACCCGTTCCCGCCGATGCTCTCCCCTCCGTCAAGTCCATGTCCTCCGCCCGAAAGCAAGCTCGCGCCGAACAACGCCGCCGAATCTTCCCCACGATCGAATTTGCCAGCCGCGTCTCCCACTTCGACCCGAACTCCGACTACCGCGACTTCCATGGGTTCTTCAACCTGTTTTGGATCGGTCTTGCCATCATGGCCATCACCACCATGCTGCGCAACATCAAGGATACAGGATACCCTATGCGCGTCCAGATCTGGACCTTGTTCACCATCAAAATCTGGCATCTGGCCATCGCCGACTTTCTCATGGTGGCCACCACCTTGGTGTCTTTGCCCCTCCACCGCGTGTGGCGCGCTGCCCCCGCCAACAGCGCATTCACGTGGAAGAACGGCGGCATGGCCGTCCAGAGCATATACCAGGTCGTCTGGCTGGTGTTCTGGATCGCTGTGCCTTTCGTTCTTGACTGGACATGGACTGCGCAGGTGTTCCTGCTCTTGCACACCATGGTTTTGCTGATGAAGACGCACAGCTGGGCTTTCTACAATGGCCACTTGTGCGAGACCGAGAAGCGTCTGTACGACCTCGACAACCCCTCGACTGCCTCCAAGGACCCAGTCTACTTGTACCCAACCCCCGACAACCCGATGGGAACTGTGAGCAGCCCGAAGACCCGCAACCCCGAGGCCACTTCGGACTCTGAGTCCACCTCAGATGAAATCGATCAGCTTCGCGAGGACCTCGCCCAGGAGCTTACTTCCCCGCTGGGCAACAATGCCTACCCTCGCAACCTGACCTGGTCCAACTACTTCGACTACCTCCTCTGCCCTACTCTGTGCTACGAACTCGAGTACCCTCGCACGGCGCGCATCGACTGGCAGAACCTCATCTCTAAGATCGTCGCTGTCTTTGGCTGCATCTCCTTGCTGACGGTCATTTCGGAAGAGTTCATCCTCCCAATTTTGACCGACGCCTCTGTGCGCCTCAACGCGACTCCCGCTCCGCCCGTCTCCGAGGCTCTCCTCGTTCTTGCCGAGAGCATCTCCTGGCTTCTCTTCCCTTTCATGCTGACCTTCCTACTGGTCTTCCTGGTCATCTTTGAGTACGCACTCGGTGCTTTTGCTGAGCTCACCCACTTTGCCGATCGCCACTTCTACTCGGACTGGTGGAACTCGACCGACTGGATGGAATTCTCTCGCGAGTGGAATATTCCTGTCTACAGCTTCCTCCGTCGTCACGTATATAGCGCCAGTCGACCGCATATTGGCCGCTTCCCCGCCACTGTCATCACCTTCCTCATCTCCGCCATCGGGCATGAGATCGTCATGGCGTGTATCACGAAAAAGATTCGCGGCTATGGATTCGTTTGCCAGATGTTGCAGCTGCCCATCGTAGTGCTGCAGCGCACCAAGTGGGTCCGTGGGAAGAAGACTCTCAACAACGTTTGCTTTTGGTGTTCCATGGTCATGGGACTTAGCATGGTACGTTTGCCCTCCCACATTTGAAGCCAGCACGCTAACTAACATGGCTCTAGATTTGCGCCCTCTACGTCTTGGTCTAAGGGCCACTGCATTGCATAGCATCACATGTCTGCCGCCAACTTTGCTTCATTTGGTCAAGGTCTGGCCCTTTTTTAGGTGGTCAACCGGACCGTGTACATATATCAACCCACTCTGTATCATTAACACATCGATCGACGGGCGGCGATCCCGCGGCGGCTTTCATTTTCTGGCGTTCGTAGATAGATTTTATACCCCGCAATCTCAGGCCCCTTGGGGCAAATTTCACCGTCCTGCTGCTGGGTTTCCGCTCATCTTGAAGAATACTGCGATAAGAATTCGTATTGGATGTTTTTGAGAGACGCCGAGAACCACCAATACTCTCGCAACCAGCCTCTCTTGTCTTGAATCACGGGCGAGATCCTACCCCTCCAGTGTCCCGTCCCATTCGTGGCGGCTGGTGGAGCAACAGTAGTATTTAAGCTTGGCTAAGCTCACAGTGCTTGCTGCCCACCGCACGATCTGTGCCATTGTCCTCCACGGCGTGAAGAGCGAGCTGTGTTCAACATCGGCGAAAAGCTCTTGTGCAACCAAGATCTGCCATTTGGGCTTTGAGAATGAAGCCCTGCCTGTCGGGCTTCGTTATTTTGCCGAACAAGCTTGGGATATGGATCACGGACGATGATGATCATGTCGGTGTGCTTGTGGTCACGGGTCTGCCGCTTTAAGGCCTTCGATATGTGTTGATAGGTTCGCCCGAGTTGTTCTTTTTGGAAAAGTGGACCGTAACAGAGACTACCTACGACATTGGCGTTCATTCCTGTCGGTGGATCTGAGTGGGTTTATGAATGCTTGCAAAGTCTACTTTTGGCGGTTCTGGGACCATTATAAAAGGCAGTCGGAGCATGAGTCTCAAGATGGCAGCAACGAGAAATAGAATTGGCATCAGAAACTTGTTCATTCCGCATGCGAATGGTTGTGAAACTGCCGTTGTGCAAAGTCCAGGATATGACTCAGATGTGCCGGGCACTGTTTGCTTTGAGCGCCTTACCTCTAGGTTCAAGAATACCCAAACCGAATATTCCTGGGGAGATTGCGGATGGAGGAGGAACAGAGGTGAGTGGTGGGGCCTCGGCGTTAGGTGTTTGATCGTGATGTGTGTATAGAGGGCATAGAGGGCATCGTGACCAGAGGACGTATTACGGTGAGTCGCTTGTCTATTGCCGAAATTGAACGAAAGACGAAGAGGAACAATTCCATGCTGTGCTGTCCGAAATCGATAATTAGCATTACATTTGAATTTATAGTATTCAAGCCATCTTGATTCTCCCAGCAGACATCTTTGAGGTAGTATTTAAGCACGGCTCGAAGTTGGATAGCTGGGATCTTTTGCAGAATGATGCGGTAGAGGGCCATGAATACTAGAAGGTGCTTTTCGATCGTTTCCTGGAGGGGTACACGTGTTCAGATATGGGAAAGGCGGTTGGCTGACTGAAAAGCTACGTGATGAGCGGAAATCAGGGAGAAGTGGTATACGCCCAGGATGAATCAGGATAGCGGTGCCAAGGAACGATCGAGGACCGAAAGCTGGCGTGGGATCCTGTGATACAGCGCCTGCGTACAAACAGGAGATCTTGGTGAAGAGAGGAAGGTTATGCGGCTCGAATTTTCAACAGCAGCTACAGTTGCAGCATTGGGTTTCCGTGGCTTCTCACCAAACTTTGATTTGACCCCTCTCTTTATAGTTAGCCCACGACCGAGATAATCACGAAGCCCTGAAGGTTTCTTGTACACGCAGAGTTTCACCGCCAGGCACTCATTTCGGAGCCGCGAACGAGTCAAATGCTTTGATGCCGTCGTTATGATACACACAGATTGTCTGGATGGTGCTGTTCAGAGGTATCGCGAATGTGTTCTTCTCGCAATGCGTGAGCTGTTCCGCAATTAACCGTCGAATCGCGAAACATGTCTATGCGTCCGTCTGCGATCTTGCGAGGGACAATATATGGAGGGGAGCAACACATTCGCTGGAAGATAGTGGAAAGGAATAAGCAGAGGAGAATAATGAGAGGTGATGTTCGCTTGTGAGGCAAGATTATAGGAAGATGGTGAGGGCGAAAGAGTCTTCGTCGATATTATATCACAAGGCTGTCCTCATAAGAATCGTCGCTCTTCTATTCTTAGGGGCGGGGGGCCAATCAATAAAGCTCGAAATCCGTATTTATAGATTTCCGAGCATGAGCGTGGTTGAGGCCATACTAGTTTCTCTCTAGCTAAAGTAAAAGAGCCCAAACTTCTCCGTAGACGTAACAGACCCAAGTCTGTGTCAAACTGTCCTTCTGTTTTATGCGTGCTTCACAAGATCGTACTGACCGAAACGGCGAAGACTGTACCAGCGGCAGCATCCTTGAAACAACCAGTTACCGCTCGTTTACTTTCAGTGATTTCATTCATGAATTTGGAATACTTGTAGCCAATACTTGTACAAGGAGGACGGGCGCTGCTGGGTGACACTCCGTGGCCTGTGGGTCTGTATTGTGATGATTGAAACGCTGGATTGAAGTCACTTTTCCATTTGTAGGTAATGTGCTTAGCATGAATCCCTCCTCCCTCCCGCTTTCAAAGAGTTTATCAATTGTGTCTTCCCTGTTTCTCATGGCATCATCGGCAGCAACTTTCGTCACTTTTATATCAGGTGAGAGGTCAGCCGATTCATCCAGAGGCTTGGTTGCTATTTAAACGCACCGTACGTCTTGAATAGCATTCAACCCAATGTCTGCATCTCTGGGAACCATTCCAATGACCACGCCTGGTACTCTCTGTGCAGTTTTTGGACTCGAAGGACCCGATAGTTTTCAGAAGGAGTCTGTGGTGGTGGCCAGCGGTCTGTGTGGGCGGCGAGGTCATAGCTGTCTATAGCTTCTCCTAGTGTGCATCGAAGCATACTAAACACTGAGAAGAGATGTACGCGGACGAGCTAAATGCGAAGGTGCTCTGCAGTCAGAATATAGATGCAGCTCAGTGATGATGCGAACCACTCCCCTCAGTAAAGCTGGCACTTTTAAGACTTCTTTTTCATGGTCCATGGATTCACATGACCCCAGGATCGGTTTGGCTTTCTGGTTAGACTTATTGAAACCACCTGTTCTTTTATTAGGGCCTTGGGCGTTGAGTGGTGGCGGGCTTTTTGCACGTCTTAAGGTGAAGTAGAATGTGATGCTCCCTCGGAAGAGACAAATAATGCTCTACTCCTGGTGTTGTTTCCTTTTCGTGAAGATGACTGTCGTGACTAGTGGGATCTTTTTGTAAAACAATCTCTAGCCTGCGGAGTGTTGTTTGGGCTATGACCCTGGGACATTACTGTTGGAATAAAGTCAAAGAAGAGATCCAGGGAACGGAATACGTTCATTGAAGTAAGCTTGCTAGATTAACGCTGCGATAAAACAGCTAGACCAAAATAAAACGAAATAGCCACTGATAATAGTAGATAGCATATATCGTTGCCTATTGATGCAAGCAGCGCCCCCCCTAACGTAATTAATTAAGTTTGAGGCTTATAATTGACTTGATTGCTATATTGTGATGCTATACTTGATTGATTGCTAATTAATTGCAATTAATTACTAAGTGAAGCTATTTAGACCTACTTAGTAGTGAGATTACACCTCTCTTATACTATTACTTTATATATTATAGTATTTCTAGCTTTTCTATTTTTATTACTAGCTTCTATGAGGTTTAGGTAAGAGATATAGTACTAAATACCCTTTTATAGTTAGATAATTATAAAGGTATTACTAAGATACTTAACGCTAGCTTATTTAGCTAAGGATATTTATCTATATAAGTAAACTACTAATTAATAGGGTTATAGTTAGCTTACCTCTATAAGTCTAAATATTTCTCTAACTTATTTAGCTCTTTATTATTATTATTATTTTTAAGTATAATAGCTTCTACTTAAACTTATTATTTAAAGTTATTTAGATTATAAGGTTTTAAGTATTACTTTATATTCTTTATACTCTCTCCTTCTTTAGAAGGATATTATTAGTTGAAATATCTTTTTAGAGCTAGCTTAATATTAGATATTTATTCCTATTAGTAAGAGGATTATTAGTTTTTTTTTAGGTATTTTATATTAAAATTAAAGTAGAGGAGTAATATAATAGTATATAGAGGTAACTTCTCTATAAAGGTATAATACTTATTTAGCTTCTTCTATCTATTATTAATAAAAGTTTTTAAGTATTACTAGCTACTACTATCTATCTCTTTTAAGTTAGAGATATTATTAATATACTTTTAGTAAGTATAGATAAATAAAAAGCTTTTATTATATTATTTTTAAGATATTTATAATCCTTAAGTATATAATAGGATTTACTAATTTATTAATTAAGTAGATTTTTAAGATACTTTTTATAAGAAGGTTTATAACTCTTTTAAATTAAGATCTTAAGAATTCCTACTATTAGTGCTACTATAGAAGGTTTTCTATCCCTTAAAGTGACTTAAAAGATACTCTATTATAGTAATTACTTCTTAAAGTTTATTATATAAGTTATTTTATCTAAAACCTTATGTTTAAAGTATGATCTTTTAGATAGGTTTTAAGATTATTATAATCTCTACTAACTATAGTTAGTTATTAGAAGTTAAGATATCTTAAGCTAGTATAAGATCTTTAATACTCTAAGAAGAATAGAAGCTATCTATTTTATTTTTAAGGTAAATAGTATACTTAATTATAAGGTATATAGAGTTCTATTTTATAGTATTATCTTAAATTAGTTTAACTTTTCTAAATATTTATTAAGAGAGAAGAATATTACTAGATAGCCTAGATCTTTTTGATATCTTATAAGATAGATTTTTAAACTTCTATATATATTATAGTGAAGGGCTGCTAGCCTTATATTGTGAAATTTAACTAGTATTAACTGCGAAAGCTAGACTAGTCCCCTCACCCTCTACTAACAACCTTTAGGTTATATAACTATAGCTCAGACTTAGATATCTTAACTTCAACTATTATAATAAGCTAAGTTAACTGTCTTCCTCTAGCCGCCTCTATCTCTATTAGTCTCCTCTATCTCTCACGCTATATTTAATCCACGCCTATCTTCTATTATCTCCTCTGCTATTTAGATATCTACGCTATAATAGATAATATCTTCCACCCTACTATATAGTCTTAATAGCCCTACTACTATTAGCTATACTCTTAATATATTCACCCTTTCTAACTTACTAACTACTTAGGTTACTTTAGCTATCTTAAGGAAACCTATAAAGTAATTATAAGTATTAAAATTATTATTAATAGCCTTAACTATCTCTATATTAATCTTAAAACTATATAACTTTATTATATTACTCTTATTAGCTATCTTAAGTAAGTACTTTTAAGTGAATTTAAGGAGAGTTTTCTTTTTAGTGAAGAGAAGGTTATTATATTTAGAGCCTTTAACTTTATTAATATTAGTTTTATAGACTAAGTCGTTTAGCGTAGCTTTACTTAACCTATGCGTAGTTATAATAAGGGGGAAAGATATTATAGTTATTATATATATAGGAGGATATAAGGAATAAGCTTAAGGCTTTATTTAAATAGTTAAGTTCTTATACTATAGCTATAAGAACCTTTTTAGCTATATAAAGAGTTATACTATTAAGTTTATACCCTTAAGTATAAGTTTAAGCTATCGCTAGGCTCTAGCTATATTAGCTATAAGTGCTATTAGTGTTCTACGTTATAGATAACGCTTTTATAACGTTATAAATAACGCGCTTGCAAATAATAGCGTTATAAATAACACTCTCGCTAGTACGTTTTACTACTCTGCTATTTACCTACTTACCCTCTTCTATATAGCTAGGGATAAGTTAAGCTAAGCGTTAATAACTAGTTATACTAAGATTTATTTATTTACTTTATTAAGATTAGGTATAAGTTAAAATGCTGCTATTAGGTTTTAATACTATAAAAAAAAGTATAGAGTAAACTATAATACCTACTTATATAGGTTAACTAGACTGCTAATATATATATTATAGTGAAGCTCTTATAAACTTAATAATATTATAAAGCTTACTAATAGGATTAGCTTTTTATTAGTATTTAAGGTTAGCTTTATTTTGCTATAAAAGAATATATATATCTAACTATCTCTTAAAGCTTTTAGAGTTTTTACTAAATAAGAAAGTTTTTAATATAAAGTTAAGAATATACTTAAAGTAATAAATCCTTTTAGCTTAGGTATCTTGCTTTTTCTTTATAGAGGGGTTAAGCTAAGGGATTAAACTTATTATATAAGTGTTATTTAAGCTTATATTATTAGAGATAAAAGTTCTTATTTAGTTTATAATATTTTAGTTTTAAATAACTTCTTTAAGAGTATTTATAAAGTTAATATTATTATAAGTTTTAAGTTATTTCTTTATAGTAATTAAATATATTTAAGGACTTTTCTTTTTAGTAATAAAGTATACTATAATATTTATAATAGCTTAGTAGCTTAGAGAAGTTTATAGATTAAATAATAGATAGATCTTAGAGTTAGTTTATAGAAGTTTTTATTATATAACTTCTTTCTAATATTTCTAAATACTTTTAAGTATATAAACTATTAAAGTAGTAGATTATACTAATATTTATAGTTTTATATTAATATTAGAGATTATACTTTGAAAAGTAAGGTTTTTATAGATACTAAAGGGAAGGTTAGTATTTATAATAAGGCTAATAGTAGCCTTCTAGATACTTTTTATATAATCTTTTATTATATTAGTGAAATTAAATTACTATCTCTTATATAGAACTTTATTAAGTACTTTAGAGCTTTTTAAGCTAATAGATAATATTTTAATCTCTCTAGTATAATTCTTTTTAATATACTTTATAGTAGATAAAGTTACTTTAATATTAAGAATAAAATATTTATTTTTAAAGTTATAGTAATAGTAGGTTTAGAAGTTAGACTTTAGTTAATTATCTAGCTAGTAGAGTATAAGAAATTAGTTATAGCTTCTTATTTAGTTTATCCTCTCTTTTTTATTTTTTCTCTAAAGTTTTAACTTTTATATATATATTTTATTATTTATTATAACTTTAAAGAGGTTTTTAAATAAGGGATAATTAAGTAGGGGGTAGTTTTTATTTTATTTAAGCTATAATAAGATTAATCTATACTTTAAGAGTTAGCTAAAAGTATTTAGAGGAGGGGTTAGAGTTAAATAAATAATTATTAGTATAGTAGATATTTAGTATAAAATAAGTAAAGTAGAAGAGAAAGTAGACTTAGTAATACCTTTATATTTAAAGGATACTAATAGATAATAGAGATAGAGGATAATAGTAGTGAAATAATAATTTTAATATAAATCTCTAGGAGATCTTAAGGGTTAGCTTTTAAATTCTTTAAGGGGTTTAGCTGTTACTACTAAGTCTAGAGAAAATTATAAATAATTTTATATTAGAACTATTATATTATTAACTTAGGGGAAAAAAAAAAAGAAGCTAGATAGGTATAAGGGGGTAATTTATACCTTACTAAGGGGGGTCCTATTAGAAGTAGAGAGTAGATAAGGAAGGGTAGGGAAGGGTAGGGATATTTAGTAGTGGAATATTTATTTAATCTATATTATAATCCCTATTAAAAAAGTTAAGGTAATTAATTAAGTTTAAGGCTTAAACTTGACTTAATTGACTAGCGATGGCTTTATATTTAATTGATTGATTGATTGAACTTGATAAGTTTACTTGCCTTGCGGGGGGCGCTGGATGCGAGAAGGAAGCTATATCGTGGTACCTGGTGATGTTTTTAGGCGTAATACGTGAATTTTATAGATTTCAGCCAAAATATGTTGAAGCAATCTCGCCCTTGACCCTGATAGTCTAAAACCATTCGATACATCAACTCCAACTCTGAAATGTTGGAGACACCTTAGTACAAAAAAGCCGTCCGCCGCAGGCCGAGTTGCGTTGATGTAGGAAATCGAAGACCTCCACGAGCCTAGTGACTCATTGAAACGAGACAGACTTGAAATTCCCGCCAGACGTGACGTCCCCGAATCCCGTCGCTTATGAGTTGTTTGTCGAACTGGGAAAGACACCGCCCGGCTGCGGCTCGGGCTTCTTCGGGCAGCACTTGGCAGTCCAGGTGCAGGGGTCGCCAATTCTCCCGCCGTTGCAAGTGTCGTCCGGCCCCATCACCTTAATGAACGAATAACCGGGGTGGCAAGTTTGAGGCTCACGAGGTGCTCTTCCGCAGATAATCTCTCCGTCTTGGATGCGGCATTTCGTGTGCCAGGTCGTCAGTTTGCAGTAGTCTAGTTCCTTTCCTGGGAGGGCGGAGGCGGCGGCGATGAGCAGCGACAAGGTCGCGACGAGGGAGGTGATGCGCATCTCGTAGAGATTGGGAGGAGAGAGTGAGTGTTTGGAGTGAGGTTCGTCGGTTGAAGGGGTTGTGGTAATGTAGACGGGTGGGTTAGATGTACGAGAAGTGTTTAATGGCAGTTCATGATTTAGTGAAAATTTCTGAAATACTGTGTTGTGGCCAGGTGTGCCAAAAAGGTGAGGGCTTAATCCTCGAGAGAAACTTGAAAAGTGCGAACAGTAGTTGTACATAGTTACCACCGAAGCTTCGATCAAGGTTCGCAAGTTGCATCATCAGAATTAATAAGGAAGGTGACACGTGAATGAAGAAAGGAACCTCTATGGCCAGCCGACGGCGCTCACCATGATGGTCCGACGTCAGCTAGGAGCCACACTCTGAGGTATCCGTGTCCAACCAAGCAGGTAGCAACTTCTGGAAAGGCGACTTCCTCTTCGAGACATCAAACTTTGGAGATAAATAGGAGTCAATCAGCACGAACGCAAGTCCATGAGATTCTCAGCAATCCATACAGCCTAAACGTCTCCACTTAATCGTGCAACGAAGCATGTCTTAGTGGCCATCTAGAATTGCGCTTTTAGTTCTCTAAGGAATGTAGTAGTATCTATTTCAGGGAGGTTTAAATAGTCTAGAGACGACGGGTAAATGCACAGAAAGAGACAAAAGATAACGCACGCTTGAACCTGAATATTTGGAGAACTGCAACTAAATCTCAAGGTTCTTTTGATGTCATATGTCCTGAGAAACAGACTACGAATTAACAAAGACCTAAACGCTAGGATTGCGTAGGTCTCACTGAGGATTGGCTGAAATATATGCTATTTATCAACTGGTCGACATCTTGATTTGAAGAAATATAGCGTTGCAGGACACTAGGAATCGCAGTTGTAGAAATCTCAGATTCGCCTATGAAGCTTACTTGATAACGCCTACTACTACCTTTTCAATACTTGGTAGCAAGATTCATCTGTTATTCTATAGACTAGTTGCATATCTCAAGGATCTTATTGTGATACCGTTCACGTTCTAAGCTCTAGCGTCTTCAACTGCTCCTGAATGGGAGCAAACGGGAATACCGCCCTCATAAGGATAGGATCAGATACAACAGAGATAACGGACGAAGAAGGAACGCAACGAAAGCTCTTCTCCGTCTGGTGTACAACACGTACCAGCAGCAAGATGATGACTGATCAGTCTCAGAGGTCTGAAGCATAAGTAGCATAGCTGATGATCATCGCCATTGTTGCCCCCAGAAAACAACTGCTGAGAAGATTTATCTTCTCTTGCTAGGTGATCTTTCAAATTGTCTTATATTATTGAAGCAGAAGGATGAATCCACTGGTTGAGCTGATCGTCGGGATGTCGACTACTATCCAGTGCCTAGCTCCGCTCTCTCGCCTGGAAGGCTATGAGTATTAATCGCCCACTCGTACCTACGGATTTCTCGTTAATAGTGGGTATAAAGTCTCAACTCTTAAGATCATAGAAAACAGACCTATCAATAATGAGAGGCGCATAAAAGGTTACGCATATACTACTCTAAAGTCGACACGAGACATCATTATATCGTATTAATAAGTATCCTACCTTTAGGAGCGACTACCTCAAGAAGATAAGATATTTGTAAGTATAGTTTGAATACTTAGAAGATAGCAGAGGCGCAGGAAGACGCCAGCGGCTGACAGGCACTAATCTAGGTGATGTTTGTAGCTTAGACGGAGTATAACAATCCATGTCACTCAGTCTCTCTCACTCAGATAGACACCAGCGAAATCGATATCCATTCCGCACTCTGCTGGGTGGAGACCGCATTGTGCTGTCTCATTCTTAAGATGCTGGCTCATCTTAAGTACTCCGTCCTGCATCCCCCGGAAGTAACAAAGCTAACATGCCCCTGCTGCTCCTACATAAAAGATTCAACTGTCACCCAAAAGCTTTTACATCCCACATAAATGTTAAGGCATTATAGTTTATAAACTTCGTCTTTGCGAACTTCAACAGCAGCGAAGTAGCTAACGTTCTAATCTCAGCTTTCTCACATCACCACTCAGGGTGCTGTTCGTCTTCCATATTCTTCACTCTTCCTGGTGTATTTGCTCAGCTACCGCCTAGCGTAACGTCCTGCGGCCATTGATAGCCGGTATACTTCGTCACGTCACGGAGACTCCGGCATCGCTATGTGGCATATCTTCAGCAGGCGTGTATTAGAGACTAATCTCCCACGGATGTTAACGACTCGCTTCTGGTGATATTTGCCTGCCATGGTAACCGACACGTACCTCTCCCATAGATTTATACCATCTAGTCGTTCCTCGTCTGCGTAAACGCAGTCAGCCTAGCTCGCTACCCCAATCTCAACTAAGCCACGTTTCGCATTACTATATAAGAGGGCCATACTGGACAGGCAGGCTTCATCAGCCAAAGAATATGGGATAAAGATCTTCGGCTTCAGTTGTTCCACAGTGGTGCGGTTTTGATATCTAAGGCAAGATTGCTAACGCCATTAAGCCCGCCGCAACCCCTTTCACTCAGAGGTCAGATAATTTACAAGCGCCCTCATCGTCACACGCCATCTTCACACATCTATTCTGCCTGGAATACGCTCAAACCACCACCCTCAACCCCTGAACACAGGCAATTAAAAAACAACCTCTGATCTAAAGACGGGAACATCGATTTGAAGGCACGCGTACATGGTTCTTCTCGGAATCATTGGAGGCAAGCTTTCTAGACGACTATAAGCTGTGCAGAAAGAACCGGTCATCTTCCACCCCCAGCGCATTTTATACACCGCCTCACGCACACTCCCCCAAACCCCAGAACCGCGATCTACATATTGACGATGAACATGGTATGTATGCACTACTTTATGAGAGCAAGACCCTCGAGCACAAATCAACCACCTTCCCCAAAACAAGATGCTGGTTGTATGCCTTGGCAAGGTGACGATGCGTGATTCTCAGTTGCCTTATGCACAGAGTGACCATATCACAAAACCCGCACCACAGCTTATTCACACGCGAGCTCAGCGCACATGGACATCACGCCTTCTCCATCCTTCATCGTCCTTCGAGTATATCGCTGCAAATAGGGAGTACAACCAAGCCAGTCATCTCACAAATCAAGACCCCCATAACCTCGAACTCCCCGCCAACAACCGAACGGTAGTTCCCCTGAGCATCGAAGGTAACCCAGGCTCAATCCCCTCCCTAGTCGGTCACATAGTGTGTCCGATTTGCTCCTCTCAAAATCATCTCCCTTGCCATCCTCTTATATACCTCATCTCCAACTCGCCCACTCATAGACCAACACCACCTTCACAATCAACCCCATGACAACCTCACAAACACCCCCTCACCTCACGCAACGAAGCAAAGTTAAATGGGATGGGTATCAATTATATATAAACGTCCCTCAACACCTATCTCTCCAATCTCACACACCTTCTTCCCCTCGCTCCTCCACCCCTCTTACACCCCGTCCGCCCCCTCCTCTTCCCAATCTGCACCCTGCTTCCATCTCCTCCTCTCCTCAACCTCGGCTCGGCTCTCCTTCTCTCCTCTCCCCCTAGAAGAAAACACCTCCAATCTCAACGCCCATCCCCAAAGCTAAAAACAAGGCAAACACCAGACATGAACACAATCTCCTTCGTTCCCCCTCTCACCAACAACAGCAAAGGAAAACACAACAGAACACACTCAAAGACCAAAAAAGAAACCTTATTTTTTTTCAAAACAAAAAAAGAATCGCTACGATTATAAATTTTATAATCGGGGTCAGACAGACTCGTCAAAGAAAACCGGTCTGTCTGCTGTTGGGGGTGATGGTGGTGGTGTGTGATACGGCTCAACCGTCTGTTCAGGGTGTGGTGGTAATATTCAACTTTCGAAGATAACAAAAAGGGGCCGCGACACCACTCTGGCTCTCTCTTTCCCCCTCTCCCGCTTCCAACAGCATCAGCATCTTCAGAAACACGTTCTCCATTCCATCCAGCCCCGTCGTCCATCGCCACAAGCCATCCTCCTCTTGAACTGAAAGTGGCACACGCGTCGACTGGGAATGGGAACATCCTTCTCTTTCTTCTCGCATACGCTGACCCTTGTGATGCTGTCGCTGTGGGGAGCCTCGTCGGCCTCTTTCTCTTCGGTGGCGTAGGGTTACAAAGGAAACTAAAGCTTGGACCGTGGTGCTTCTCTAGAGGTGTGTGATCGTCTCGCCGTGGGACGATGTCGGAAAAATAATTTCGGGTTGGGAATATGGTCGATAAATACATGTGAACGTTCGGGCCGAATGCTGCGAAAAGGAATTAGGAGAGTCGTAACGTCGTTGGAGGCTCGCCTCGCGGGTGGTGGTGGGTGGGTATGTCGGTAAGGTAAACGTAGGCACGGATATATGACAAGTTGAAAGGTTGAGTCCATCACATGACGATGCAGCAGCCGCAACCGCCGCTCTTCTTCTTCGATTTCTCGCCGCCCATCGACATCTCGGCGGCCGAAGGTTGGTCGGGCACGCGGATGACGGTTTGCGTCTGCGGGGGTTGCTCGGGCTGCATCATCGGGCTGCGGGGACTGCGGGGGCTCGGCAGCGGGCTATTCTGCGGCTTGTCGTTGAGCTTTGGCATGGTCGAGTAGGAGGCGCTCTGCTTGATGCTCGGGGACGTGGGGCTCTTGGGGGCATCGCCCTTGAGCGGCCACTCGTCGTGGGGTTGTTCTTCTTCGTCGTCGTCGTCGTCCGGAGGGGTGGACGTGCTTGGGCCGGCTTCGGGCGGCTTCAGCAGTCCCTCGGCAGTCAGGGGACGGAATTCCTTGTCGTAGATACTACCAGACTTGCCCTCGCGTTCCCACTGCTCTTGTTGTAATCGTCTCGCCACGGTCGGGAGCAGTTGCTGCTCGGGGGGGAGACGGGGGTCGGGCTTGAAGGATCCAACCATCCATGGAGGGTCGCCCTCGGGCTTCTTGACACCGGGAGACAGCTCGCCGGATCTCGTCGTGGGCCGGGTCGTGCTCGTAGAGTCCTTGCCGCCTCTTGTCTTTGGCTTGCCCGACTTGGCTTGCGTCGACGCCTTGCGCGTCGCGGGCGTGGTGTTTGAGGCGCCGCCGCTGCCTTTGCGGGGTGAAGTATCGGTCCCAGTGCGCTTTGCAGGTTGCAAGTTCGGGGTAGCACCAAGGGTATTTGCGCTGCCGCTCCTCGGACGTTGCTTCGGGTAGGCTATCGTCTCCAGTTCGTTGGGTCCGCCGCTCAATCTCCGCGCAGAGGGCGCGTGCCGCTCAATGTACGATTCCGGGATAGGAGCCGGGCTGGCCTTGGCAACGGGAATCTTGGATTGGCCCTTCCTCTCGCCATTGGACATCCAGTAGTTACCGTCCCCTTCCAAGGCAATCTCCTCGGGCCGTCGCAGGTCCCAGCTGGAGGAAGGCTCCAAGTCGGGCATCTTTTCCGTCGGGACCCTGTTTTCCGGGGAGATGGAGGCTTTCCTAGACCTCGGGCGAGGCATCTCATCATCAGCGGCGGTAGACGTCGTCCTCTTGGTGCTCCCGTTCAGCTTCTCCTCGCTACGACCCCTCCGCGGCCTGCTACTCGCGCGCGGTCTCGGCAAGATGATGCCCGCGGCCTGGAGCTCCTCGCTCTCGATCTGAGCCAGCTTATCGCGGTGGATCCATTTTGAATTGTCATGCTCGGGGTCGTTCTTCGGGTCGTTGGTGGACCGCTTCTCGCCCACCTTTCCGCCAAAGACGTCGTCCGCCACAGCCAAGCCCGTTTTCGCCGATGCGTCGGTATCGCGGCGGCTTTTCTTGCCCAGCGACAGATTATCATTAGATGCCTTCTTCTTCGGAGGCGGCAGTGGCTCGAAGCCGTACTCGTAAATGTTGGCCGAGTTGCCGTTTTGCGAAAGGGGCGGCCTGTTCGGTTCGGACCTTGCGGGCTTCTTATCCTGAGGGTTCTACGACAGATGGTCAGCGTCTGCGCCGGCATGCCGCTGCGAAACCCGTGGGCGATTGTTTGCCCTCTTCTGCACAGCACCTACCTCTGTGGTGTCCCAGGAGTTTTGGTTTCCGTTGCCATGGCTGCTGCTGGGCGGCGTGATGGTGTTCGCGGTCGCTGACGCGGCAGACATGGCGGCCATCGCGTCGTCTGGAGAGCTGGAGGCCCAGCAATCTCCAGACTGTCGTGAGCGGGTGTTGGTTGGGGAGGTCGGCGTCGGCAGAGCTCTCGTGAAGACGGGGAGTCAATTGTCGGCCAAGGAGAAGGGTTTCGGGGAATGGCTTGCGCGCGCGATTCGAAAGGGCAGTGGGAGAAGCAAAGATGGCGCTGGAGGAAACGCGAGCGGGAGATTGAAATTGCGTCGTGGGCTGGCGGCTTAGCGTGGTTGGATTTTGGTGTATTTGCGGTAGCTGGCGGCGGCGGCGGTGGTGGTGGTGGTTCACCGGCGAGGCGGCTTATTAGGAGGCGGCCACGAAGCGGCGCGATGGTGGGAAAGGTAAAGTGCAGTTGCAGGTGCCGGTGGAGGCAGCAGGTGCAGAACAATCAAGACCTGGCTGAAGTCTTTTTGGGGATGGAAACAAAGGAAAGCAGGATAGCGTCAGGACGGAAGGCCGGCCGGGAGGAGGACGGGGTCGGAGGAAGAGGAACGAACGAAGGTGGCGGCAGGTCGATCCGAAGAAAGCTGCTTGCTGCAGACAGCGAGAGTGAGCGAGTGGTTAAGAATGGAAGTGTGGTGTGTGGGAATGGAAGAAGGTGTTTTCGGTCAAGTCAGGGACAGGTTCAGCGAGAGGCCATTCGCAGCGGTGGTTGACGCTGTGGTGTCGTCCGTCTTGCGTCTGGGTCTGCGTCGTCTTGTCTCTGAAGATGGCCGCTCTCAGCGTTTCCACAGTGCCCAGGAGAAGGAGAAACGAGGACGACGACAACACGCGCAGGTTGGTGGTGGATGTGAATTGGCAGAGGACGTGGACGGGACGGGGGCAGCGCACAGGCACAGGAGCACAGTGCGGCACCGAAAGACGCTAGGCAGGGGAGGAGGTGGGCTGCTCCGAGTACGTACCGCTGCTTGGGGGGCTTATCTCGATCAAGCCTAGCGCACCCAAAGTCGAGGGGCTGGTTGGCTGAGACCCTGGTCCAATCAAGGGTTGCGGATCCACAGGTGCAAGGCGTGGGATTCCCTTTTTCGGGGAGACGAGCTTGCTGATAGGAAGAAATTGAGGCACTCGAGTTGTGCTTTGCTTAGGTACTTGCTTGCTTCATCCCCTATTATCCCAAGCTCCAGTCGATAGGTAAGGTATGATAGAGGACAGGAGTGAGTGCTTCCTACTGCGATACTTTCAAGCGGCGAAAGCCAGTCATCAGGCAGGCAGGCACATGGAATTAAAATAACTTATGCTCCGAGCATGCTCCCAACCTGCGCCTGCAACCGGGACCAGAGTTGCATTCTGCCAATCTTCGTCCCAACTGCTGCACCTCTCGGGTCCCTTTGACTTTGCATCTCTTCCTCGTCATCCGCTGTCATTGGCCGACGCAGACAAGGCGGGCACAGCAGCGCAGAAATGTTGGTTAGCATTTCCATGGTGACGAAAGACGGCCAGAAGAGGGGCCAAACGAAGCACAAAAAAATAAAAATAAAATAAAAAGGAGGGGGATCGAGCGGCAGCAAAAAATACCCAAGCGATGGAATGAACCTACGCCAAGTCAAGTCAGATCAACTGGCACTTGACACTGTCTGTCTGTCGCTCAATGTCATTGGAGAAGGCAGACAGCTTGCTCCTCCTCCCGAGCCCTCTCGACAGCACTCTGGCTCCTCCAATTGGCGGTCCGCAGAGCAGATGCGCGATGCAAGACAAGCTGCAGCTCGACCGCAGCCAATGACGGCAGCCAGGACCGCCAGACAAGCTCCTTCTAACAGAGTCTAGAGCTAGGTAGGAGCCGTGCAACGGCCCACCTTTGTCTGCCTTGTGACGCCGCACATCACAGCGCAGGCAGACAAAGACACACACAAACCACGCTGGAAGGACACACAGAGTCTTTGATGAATCGCAGGCGGCAGCGTGGCAGCATGCCCACTGATTCAGGAGGGACCGGGCCTGAGAGGGAAGACACTGAAGAGACATGGCACAAGAGGCCCAAGTCACCACCACCCCGCCTGCTCCTATCCCGTCCCCGGGAGGCACGGAACGAGCGTCCTTTTCTTTCCTTTTTTCCCTCTTCTCGTGAGCAGAACAGAAGAAATTCCGGGTAGCGAAGACAGTGCATCAACTGCGCTCGGACGGGTTCCATTTTCCATTCTACCCCTTCCATCTGCACGTTCGGAGACTGGGGAACTTTGGCAACCACTGATGCTATTCCCAATGGCCCCCAAAGGAGCCCCGGGCCAGGAGAGAGCGGGACACTATGGGAGGTGAAGCTCAAGCGAGTGGCCGGTCCACAACGGAGCCGCAGACGTAAACACAGCGAGCTGTTGTCAATGGTCAACATCGACGCCGGGGATATCGCTCGTTAATTGCTGTGGAGCGGGTGAGGACCGTTGAAGAACGATGGGGGTCAAACGGCCGCCAGCCGCGAAGGGATTTCGGTGTAAGAAAAAGGGACACACACGAAAGGGCGGATGCTTAGCATAAACGATAAGCCGGCACCAATCCACCATCGTCATCTGTCACCCAGGCTGATCCCGTCCATTCCAGCCAGCTAACCTGGGACCCAAATTCAACGTCAGCTATTATTGTCTGGTCAGCGATCTCGGATGGTGCTCCGTGGCACTATCTGGGTCTTCGGTACTTGTTTTTCTTGGGTTTCTGGGGGAAGATGGTTTATTGTTGATCACTAAGGACGGGAAAAACTCACCTCACCCAGCTGTCGCCGTATCCTGCATAAAAACACACACAACAGTCATCTTGCACAAACCCGCAACTGACTCTTGTGGACTCCTACTGCTAAGAATCGAGAAGGCGCACTGTGTCTGGACCTCGTTCGAACTCGGGGCCCTTGCAACTGCCTGTTGCACCCCGGCACTCGTCATTTGCGCCTCCTTGCGCAGTAATCAATCCCAGGAAAACGACTCCAACGGTCTGTGCCTCTTTTTCCCTTCTTTTTTTTCTTCGTCTTCTCCCGTTGGGCTTCTGGCTCCAGGCTGTCGGCATTTTCCATTCGAAATATTGCGGCCTTGCAGCCTTGGAACCGAAGCATCGTACAGCATCGCAGCCTTTCCGTATCGCGGCTAAGGTGGCGCCTGCTATCTGCGCTATCTGCATGTGTTGTCTCTGCCTCTGCTTTCTTTTCTTTTTGTGCCGTCACCTGCAGACCGTTTGTCTCTGCGTCGGACCATTTCGTATTAAGCCAATGACCGCCCAACCTCGTGTTTCCTCTCGTGCCGTTTCTTGTCATTCACCTGTCCATCTTGAACAACAGCAAGACCCTTCACAGTGTCCCTCACCTTCGGGTCCTCACCGCCAATAAAACCCCCTCCAGGTCCGCCAGCATCTCGCATGACGGAGACATTTTCGCCGGCCCCACATCCGGACAACGTCCCCAGGTGGTGTCCCTCCAGTGTCCAGGCGTAGCCCCCTCCTCCCCCCCCCATGACATCGCACCGTCCGAACGAATGAATGCTTATCTCATCAAACCATCAAAATAACCACCACACACATAACATGCGCACTGCAAATACATGACTCTATCCATCATCAAATCTGCCCTGCCCTGCCCCCCTTCCTCACCTCCTTCTAGAAGAACCAACTCATCTCCAAATCTCGCAGGGGTGGGCTGTAGTTGGGAGAAAAGATCAACTCAGATCGTCCTCTGCCTTATAATTTCCGAACGGGGGCTCCGGGGGCAGGCAACAACACTGTTGAAAGATACATTCATCGAGGGGAGGGCCTTGCGTTGCGTCCTCACATTGCTTGCCCAGGTGCCGTATAGCTATGGCTTGGGTTCTCTGGCCGGGAAAGAGACAACCCAAGAGCCGGCGCACGGTGAAACAACGCCGACCTACGAATAGCAATTAGTGCCGGCCTGCCCTTTCCCATCTTCCATGTATTGGCCTCTCTGATTACACCTGCATCCAGCCTGTTTCAAGTGAAGCACCGCGCACAAACATCTCCGTCCATCAATCTCGTTAGGCAACCCCCTAAACCTGCGTCCGCGTGCACAATTACTCTCTTGCCTGCAACATCTCAACGCGTGCACAACATCATTCATAACCAAGACCTAAGCACTGCGAGAAGCATCGCATAACATCCTGCCGGCCGGCCCCCCTGCCCCCGCCCAAAACCCCCCCAACCCGCCCCCCCCGAGCGGGGCCGCCCCCAGACCAGAAACAAGGGGAAGCCCGCCCCCGATCCCTGACCCCCGAAAACGAAAAAAACATGGACTCCCTCGCCGGCACTGAGGCCCAGCAGCGCAGCACCAGGTGCCGCCACCGAGACCCTCCCACCCGGACGCGGAGGACCCGGTTCGTCTGCGTCTCCGACACCCACAACACCACCGTCAAGCTGCCCAAGGGCGACGTGCTGATACACGGGGGGGACCTGACGAACCAAGGCAGCTTCTCAGAGGTACGTGCTGCGGCGGCCTCCGTCACGGGACTTTCCCTGCTCTGCGTGCCTTCTTTCAATGTGTAAACTCCCCTCCGCCGGGAACTGTGTGGGAGCACGATTTCGTTCGCGCAGAGGCTGAAGCTGGGCTCTCGTCTGGGATCTTCGCGGTAGTGTGTAAATAAACAACACCAAGCTTACTTGTCACAATCACTCTAACGACTTGGTTTTTTTTTATGTTTGTGGCCCCCAACTAACATCACGATAGCTATCACGAGCAGTAGCCTGGCTCGAAAAGGCCCCCTTCGAAGCCAAGATCGTCGTCGCAGGAAACCACGACCTCACCCTCGACGCCCCCTTCTACGCCCTCCACGGCCCCCATTTCCACAACCAAGCCCCGCAGTCCCCCTCCGACTGCCTCGCCCTCCTGACCTCCTCCCCAACCATAACCTACCTCAACCACGCCTCCGCCAGAATCACCCTCACCTCCCCCTCCGGCCCGCGCACCTCCTTCTCCGTCTTCGGCTCCCCGTACTCCCCGCGCAACGGACTCTGGGCCTTCTCCTACGACACCCCGCCACAGAGCCAGACTACCCTCACGGCGGCGGACCTCCCCACGCTCTGGGACGCCATCCCCCTCGACGCAGACGTCGTCGTCACGCACACCCCGCCGCGCACCCACCGCGACGAGTCCCGCCTCCGCCGCGCGACGGGATGTGAGGCCCTCCGCCGGGCGCTCTGGCGCGTGCGGCCCCGGCTGGCTGTGTGCGGGCACGTCCACGAGGCAAGGGGGGTGGAGAGGGTGGCGTGGGATCTGGGGTGCGCGAACACGGCGTTCAAGGAGGACGGGGTCGCGGGGTGGGAGGATCCTGGGGTTGGGGGGAAGCAGTCGCTTGTTGACCTCACAGCGAAGGGCGGACGGGCGTTGGAGAATGACGGGGCGGTGGGAGGTGGGTTGGAGGATGGGAGTGTGAAGACGGAGGTTGTAGGGGATGTGAGAGGGTTGGGGGGCGATCCGGCGAGTGTGAGGGCGGATCGGGCGGCGTTGATGGGAAGGCTGGGTAGGCGGGAGACGTGTGTGGTGAATTGTGCTATTATGGCGAAGAGTTGGCCGCATGTTGGGGGGAAGACGGTGAATAAGCCCATTGTTGTGGATTTGGATTTACCTGTCTGGGAGGAAGAGTAAGTCTGGGATGGTGAGGAAGAGCTGTGATGGTGTCTTAGGGGACGAAGCCGAGGATTGCTCAAGTAGACCTATAGACGACAGTATCAAGCATCTCTGCGTTATCGTTAGATGCCTTTGGCTGATGATCAGGGTGAGGTCTTATAGCCCTCTACGCCACGACGAACGAAACAGGGGCGAGTTGTCAGTTGTCTGAGGATGATGATAACCAGATGACGAAGGCGATGAGGACGGTGGAGATGGCAAGGATACCGAGGACGACGAGAAAGATGGGGACGACATGCTGTCTTTGCGCGCCTAAATTGGTATCTTTGCTGTCGGAGTTTCCCTCCGCTTCCCTCTATCCGTTTGTGACTCAGACCACGGGGGCCATGATCCGTTCTGAGCAACCTGCTCACCTCCAAATGCCCCTTTCTAGCCTGAAGCTCTCCAAACCCCAACTCGTCACGACCAACTCCCATTTAACCGATCCCTCAGCCCCTCCGTCTCCTTTTCCCGCCTCTCAAATAGACCTTTTCAGCAAGGTCCCAGGGACTGCGCACTCCAGGTGTTGGGAAGGTACAGCACGTCGATGCCGCACGAATCCGTCACCTGGACGAAGAAGTTCTTGCCCGAGGCCAGGATGTAGCCGCCGTCGGTCTTGGAGATGCACCCGCTGCCGACCTGCTTATCGAAGTCGTCCTTGAGCGCGACGTTGCAGTCCGCGAGGGCGCCGGCGGCGAGGCAGAGGGCGGGAATGGCGGCTGAGAACTTCATTTTGTCTGTAGAGTTGTTAGTTGATGTTGTCTGTGGTTTTCTTAGTGTGACAAACGGTTGGGATGAGTGAGATGTTAGGTATGGGATGTATCGAACGAGTGACTGTTGGTTTGGAGAGAAGACAGGTTGGGGTTGGGTGCAAATAGAACGAGTGATGGTGGTTGAAAGAGAGAACGGCTTCAGGAATGGCGAACATGATGTAGCAGCATATTTGAACGCTCGCAATCGGTTTAGATCGTCATACTGCGTGGGAACTACGGGTCATGATCATGAGTCGCTCGTCGGAACGAAAGCGAGCTCGGGGTCCGCCTTGTGCCCATGGCATAGGTACGTGCTTCCTACGCACACGAGTCGGTGGAGACACAATTTGGGCGAAGTCATAGAATAATAGCTGTGCCCCGCTGAATAGGACATAGAAAAGTATTGGACGGTCTTTTCTAATCTCCTGTAATGCCGTGCGATACATTCGTCGGGCAGCGTGGTATTCTCCGTGTCAGCACCAGCTGCGGTATTAGGGATTTAGGAGGAAGATATCCACATTTAAGGCAACAACACATCATACACGAACATTGGTTGGTGTTAGAAAAGATATAAGTGCTGTGTTCAATAGTAATCGCTATCTATCTAGAGAAGAAACATCTGGCTTGTAAAATGCTAGAAAAATCAAAGCAAACTCCCCTGAGGGCGGTAATCTAGTTGAGGCATGATAAAATGAGAAAGACAAACCGGCAGACGGTATGCTTGTGCTGTCCAACTCTGCCAAGCAACAGTTGAAGAAGGAAATCAAAGCCAGGCCTTCCTCTGTAGCTGCTCTGTGCTTATCTGAAGACTTTTAGCACTTTCAAACACTTCATCAAGCTTCCTCAAGTTCAAGTCCTTAATGGCCGGATACACCCTCTCCTTCCTCGGCGTCTCTCCCTGTTGCAGCAACCCCTTCTCGACCATCTCCTCTAGCAAGTCCTTCTTCATCCCCTCCGGAGTAAGCGGCGAGTGGTAGATCACATTCAGCCCCTGAGACTGCATATCCCCCACGTGGCCAGTGCCCTTGTTGTCGTGCAAGTGCGGGTTGCGAGTCATGTGTTGGTGGATGTGCACCAGACTCGCGGCCGCGGCCTTCGCATCGCCGCTCTTCCCCATCTGCTCCAGCAGGAAGATGTACTCGTACGGCTCGACGGCGAAGCCACCGGCCATCTCCATCTTCGTGGCCAGCGACATCGTCATCGCGTGCTCGCCCGCGTTGCCGGTCTCGATGATGTTGGTGTACGTGCTCCCGCTGCCGGTTTCCCTGTAGATCTCCTCGAGGAGCCGGTTCAGCCAGCCGTTGACCACCTCGGAGCAGCGCCCGCGGCGCTCAAAGACCCATTCGTTGTCGCGGTACTTGGGCTTCGAGCCCCAGGATATGCGCACCATGGCGTCCTGCGACTGGGCGAGGTAGAGGCCCGAGGCGAAGGACTTGCAGTACTCGAAGGCGGAGCCGGGGATGTAGTTGTCGGCGTCGATGAAGCCGAGGTACTCGCAGCCGTTCATGGCGGCGAGGGTCATGCCCATGAGCATTCCCTCGCCCTTTCCGTTGCGGATTGTTGGGGTGGCAGTGTCTGGGTCGATGAGATCGCGGGCGCCTGCGGCTTCGAATGCTTCCGCGGCGGCTGGGTCTTTCTGGTGGATGGCGATGGCCTGGCGGCCTGTAAGACGGCAGAAGTTCTTCAAAAGGCTGACTTCTATTCTGTAGTTGTCGACTCCGCCGTGCTCTCCTCGACTGCTGTTGGAGACGAATATGATTGTGCAGCCGTGAGGGATGCCAGAGAAGAGGTCGTCAATGACATTGGGCTTTTCATTCATGCAGAGGATGATGATGGCCATCCTGGATTCGATAGCGAAGAGCTTGTCCTGGGAGACGGTCTGACTGAAGGGAGTACTGTGGCCGTACCCAGCGTCCATCTCAAGAATGCGCTGGAGATCATGAACAAGTACTGAGCCGACTTGCTCGAACCTCTTGGCGACTTCAAGTCTCATGACGGTGGTCAAAGTAAGAATGTGTTCTGAAAAGGGAAGTAAGATGTCTAGCGAGGAAAAGTGATGCCTGATGGTGTTCCTCCAGATGAATCCTTCGAAAAGATGCAGTTTAAATAGAGAAACTCCCCTTTATCAAGCCTTCCACCGCCGCGCTTCGCCGTACTCATGCGAACCGGTCGACATATTGGCCTCCGGATCCCCGGGGCCAACTTCCAAGGCAGCAATTCCAATTAGTACCACACAGCGACTTTCAAAACCGACACAGCAATAGTGTGCCGACAAAGATTTCCCATTGGCGCCGCGAACCGCAAGGCATCGAGTGCTTTACCCGGCAATAAGCGTTGTTCATGTGGCCTGCCTGGGATGTGTGAGGTGCGGCCTTTCCATACTGTCGGGAGCGCACTCACCGATGCGGTGGTTTTGGGGGCCATTTCCCGAGCGTCTGGGTCCGAAAGTACGCCAGTAAATACCGAAAAACTTGGATGCCTGCATTTTTTGGACTAGATGTTTGTGGAGGGTAAGACAGACGGTGACGGCCGGAGTTGGCCGACGGTTGTAAAGGGAGTGATTTCGTTCGCCCCTATTCGCAGCCTTTAGCCCCCAAAAAGTCGTTCGACCCGCGAACATTTCTGTGAGCGGGTGAGACACCCGGAACAGTGAGTCAAACTGGGACAGAAACCCGTCATGGGATGAGTGCTGGAAATAAGATTGAGGCTCTGTCCCCATAAAAGATGACGCGGGCACGTCAGCTTGCCAAGTCGGGTACCTTAACCGTCGGCAGCCTTAAACGGTTGCTGTTCTGGCCCGCGACTTGCCGACGACGAGAACGAGTGCGGTGACTCTTGACCGTGTTTTGTTTGCTTTTGCTATGTAATTTAAAGTTTCAAATGACATCCAAATTTCAGTGCCAAGTAGCACCCCGGCGTGGGGGGCGCATGCTTGCTTGGTCTTTTCATGCTTAAGTGGGAGGAATGGGATGCTTGCTGAAAAGGCCCGCGAGCCAACGTCCAACCAGATTTCCGGGTACGAATGTGCACTTTGCTGACCACATGTGCTAAGGGCAAGGCCAAATAGACCTCTAGAGAGTATCCATCAATAGTGACGCTCCCACGTAAGAGGCGCATTTACTGGCCCACTCGTGACTGGGGCTATGTCTCGTTGCCTTTATCTATGCCGCATCAGCCACCCAAATCAAATATTATTACGCAGTTGCGATGGTGGTCTAAGGTAGTTCTTCGGCTATGAGAAGACGAGACCGACCTTTAAGTATTCCGACCATACGCCGCCTCTGATTCAGTATCGTCAGTATCGCAAGATAATTCGCTGAAAGATGTTACCGAAATACAAGTTGGCTAGTGCGTGCCATCTGAATCACGCCGTCTATCTGATACAAAACGTTGCAAAGTATCCCACCGGGCGTGCATCGTTACCATACGACCGGCGCCCGATGGGATGTCAGTAGTGGTAGGTTTACGGAAATTCTCGCCTCAACGTCGGAACAAAGACTGGACTAGATCGGTATCAATCGAAATGCGACGAACCACGCGGTTCGGGAAACTTAAAGAAGTATGGGAATCGTCTCAAGGCCTGTCCTGAACTTGGCATGCCACGGCACTTTGACCAAGTGAATGGGTTGTAGATCCCTGGTGGTTTTCAAAAGTCTCCGGCTCACCACCTTTTTCCGCGGCGTCTTCCTGACCATCTCGGTGACCCGGTGGCATCTGCCATGCCGATCCACCGGCCCAGCGCCAGCCCTTAATAATTCGACATCCCGACGTTGCCTCGTTCACTCGGAGTGTAACCTTTCCCACACGTGCATGATTCATCTAGCTGGGAATCGACGACAGTATCTCATCCCTAGACTGGAGTTCGTTCTCTTTCCATCTTACACATGAACGACAGGAACGTGACTCGTGGATGCAAGTCAAGCTTAGCCAGGAACAACTGACCATGTCTCTCCTGTGAATTTCAAACGTCCAGCCAGCCTCAGTGTCTCTGGGTCAACATAGACCTTAAGACCTATGTCCTGTTGCCCGAGATTGTACACCCGGAAAATGACATACATTGTGTCGCTATCGTCTGTAACAAGATTGCTTCTCATCTTTGGCATGTTAGAAGCTTGTTTCGGGCTAATGCAAGCACTCAAGGTTGTTCTGTAGACTCACTCTTTGATACTGGGCTTTGCTTATGTAAAACGCTGTTTCGCAAGACATTGTTGTCGTCTTGACTTCTATGAAATACTTGGGACCACGAGGTCGCGAGAGCCACCGCGCCTCGAGATAGCCTTGGCGAACGAGCAGGGACGTCAGCTGCTTACTGACGTCTTCGTACACTATGTCAGAGGTCTCTCGGCCGCTCCAAGGTTCCATCAACGCGTAGTCTGGATGCACTGTCACGTATCTGCGGATGTTACTTTGCCAGTTGTCTCTGGAGAACTCAGGCAGTGGGGGCAAGGGCACATTTTGGTCTGATAAGTGAGAAAGCAACTCAAAGACCTGGCAAGGGCTAGTAAGTCGTCCAGTATAGTCATGATTCAGGGTGAAAACTTACATAGAGCTCTCCCGCTGCGCCAATCTTGCAGTCTCTTTCTATCTGACTCGCTGAGCGCAATCCGAGTTCTGCGTCGTCTCTAGTGGGCTGAAGATCCGTGTATAGTTGACTAAGATCAAAGGCTCCGCATAACGGCAATGCATTTGCCCTTGGTCTTTGGCCTGCGGTGATCACCTTGCTCAAAAGTGCAGTGTAGGGAGCTTGGCTACTGGCGTCATTCCGAGAACCCCCAGATGAGGGAGTCCATGAACTTTGTGAGGGGGTGTTTGATGACCAGGCCGAACTCTGTGCAGACATAGAGCGATGGACTGTTGCGTTGACTACAGCACGTTGGTTGGTTGAGGAACTGGACGCAAGGGCCATGCGTATTTCCGCATCCTCCGCCTCGCTCTCCACCCGACCATTCGCGTTGTTGTCTGTTGTCGTATCTGCGACTGATGCTGCTGTTGCTGAAGAAGCCGTGTCCAGGGCTACAACCCCGTCAACGTCCTCAACTTGGACTTCTGCTATGCCATTGTCCTCAAGGGCTCGAAGGAGCATCGCAAGCGGTGCCAAGACAATGTTTTTGGTCGCATTCATGGCGCTGTTTGTGACCTTTTGAGACACTAGCGTGACAGGGTGTCTCATCATACAGTCGAGAAGCTTGTCTGGCAAAAGATTCGTGAACATATACTCCTGATGATCCCTGTCTCGCGGCACATATATCTTGAGACCAGACTGAGTCTCATCAATGTGAAGGCTTGATTTCTCTCCCTCGACCACAAAAGAAGTCTCGCCTTGCACGAGACAGAGATCTGAAGAGAGGCCATCAGTTTCATAAATTTGTGCTGATCGTAGAACAGCGTAGAGGGAGTCCATGTCTCGACTGTTTTGTGAACGAGGGCTGCCAAAGTGTGCCGCAACTCTTTTCATCATATCAGCAAGCGTCTGGACGACCTAACAGGGCCTTAGAAAACTTACCTGAGAAGGGCATGGGCTCGGTTTCGAATCTGTCGCTGCGGGTTCGTTATGGGTGTTGCTTCTCCGCCATGGAAGGAGGTAATCTCCTTGACGCAGCGCGAAAGATATCTATCCTCCAAGTGCGTCCATTCAAGAAACGGACGCAGCCGGGCAACTTGTTCTAGTGTAAAGTCGAGAAAATTCACCTTGTTTTTAAATGAGAATCTCAGAGATTCACGGTCGATGACGCAAAATCCAGTTGTCGCGGTTCCAACCGTGACTCTGCCATTGGGGTACGCGATGGGAAAGACCTTAGTCTTCAATACGTCTCGCGAGCTTGGGGGCTTTTGCACGGTAGGAAGTAAGGAGTTGACGGCCCAAATCAAGTCCTTGACTTCAGAGGACGTTGCCGAAGCCCTGGTCGCCATGTTTTTCAGGTCGTCGATAGCCATCGAAAGATCCAGTGGTTTGACACCTAGAAATTCGACGAAGAAAACCTCCAGATCTTCGAACTCTTCGTTAAGAGAGACTCTTCCGCTCAATCTCGTTGCATTTGACCACACACACTCAGATGGTCTATGCCATGATAGCCCACTGTCTACTGGGAGATATATCAGGGCTTCGTCCTCGAAAATCGACCTAGAGTAGAAAGTTAGTCGCCATGCGGAGAGCAATCTCAACCGGCAAAGGATTCATACTTTGACTGATCATCTTGGATCACTAAAGGATCACGACACAAAGCATTCAACGCTTTGTAGATCGTCCCAATTCGGTCTGTGTCGTCGCATTTTGAGGCCTTGAGCTCCTTCAACTCGTCGATCAAAATTGCCCATGTGCAATCCTCAATGCCGATCATGCTTCTGAACAGGTTCAGATAGGTGGCGTTGTTGTTCGTGCCATTCGTCCTGAACCAAGGTTGGTAAAGCCGCTCCAGAGCGAATTTAGTCCTCATGTCAAGAGGTGCCGTCCAGACACATTCGTCTGGCAGAGCCCATTTGTGATGCTTATCCCGTGGAACGAAGATGCATCTCCTTGTTTGAAACGCATTTCTGCAGTCGTTAGAGTCTCCTTTGAATCGAATTCGCGTAAAACGCACCTGATGATCTCTGCAGCAGCGACTCGATTGTCACTTTCCTGATACTGTATGTGGATGTGTTGATACAATTCAAATAACCGGCTAATCCTTGTGGGGTCCATAGAATCTGCGTAAGCATCTATAAAACGATTGAGTATGACCAGAGCAAACTCCAGATCGTTGACGGGTTGCCCCACAGAAAGCTTTGATAGCAGAGTCTTCCATTTCGGCGGGATGGCCTCATAGACTTCGTGTCTTTCAAGCCATAGCCAAGGGAAGAACGCGTCCTCTCCGATGAAACGCGCCACGCGTTCTGTCAGCCTCTGGGTTGGAAAGTAAGTTTCTCTTAGAGGCGCCATACGCTTGCCGCCTCGACACAAAACCGTCGAAGACTGGAGGCAGCGAATTTCGCCCTCCTTAAGTTGCAAGGAGGGTGAGTGGTTATACCATTGTACAACGCAAGCCATGAACTTGTCTGGTCTGCTCAGTTGAATGTACCGCGATTCATCTGACAGATGAATGACCGAGGAAAATAGGCCGGAGATGATCTGGATGTCAATGTGTGTCCTGACCCCAAGTCTTTCGCTAAACCAGGCACGCCACGACCGCTTCTGGCCTTTTGGAGCTGATGGTTCGTCTTCAAAGTACTCCCTGTTGACAAACACAACATTGTAACCGAGTGCGCCGTCTCCGGGGTTTGGGCCCGGGCTTGTTGGCTTGAAAACTTGCTGAGCGCCGTAGGGGTCATCGTTCGCCAAGTACATAGCTTGCTGGTTTGGCCTCTGACACTCGCCACGATGATCGAAGATAGCTATGGACTCATATGGACCATTTCTCAAAGCCAGATTCTCAGTCATATAGAGGAATTTGAGATGTTCCTTCGAGGCCTCGATGGTGAATTCTGGTCGTGTGCCTCTTTCATAAATCTGCAAAATTTGCCGACGCACCAGTTTTGTTTCAGCAGTAGTGACGCCCAAGGACTTGAAAAGCAGTAGTCTCTGGTGATTCGTCACTCTCCTTGAAACGACTCTCAGCTCAACGTCAGTAGGGACGTTCAAACCGTCGGCCTGGGCGAAATAAATTGGCCCTGACGAAGTAGATGCCCACGTTCCATCCGCAAGAGGAACAAGGTCCAGATTGACAAGATCAGCAGTGATTTGATGCATCTTCTTGACGAAAGCTGCATTCAGAAACTTTGCTGCTCGTTCGTGCCAGCTCTCCGGAGTATCTGGCGACTTCATTCTAGACGATTTCGCGTTCCTCAAATCCGCTCTCAGCCAGCCAATAACTCGCGAATGATCTACATCGCGCAGTCCGTAACCTCCAAGGAGACGTAGTTCGGCTTGGCTGTATCGTCGTGAAATGACCTGTGCTGGATTGCCGTCGTCGAATAGTGGGTTCCCGTGCTCGTCGGTGCAATCAGGCAACAAACGAAGGAGCTCAAACACTCTTCTTGGAGCGAAACTCTTGTGATCATAAAGCACGGGCACAAATCTCAGGAGCATGGTAATCTTCTCAACCAAGCCAAGCCAAAACCCATCCCAAGAGCCATTACGATCTGGTAGAAACTGCACCCACCGATATCGCAGTGTCTCATGGGCTTGAAACTCGATAGCGGCGGTGACAAATGCTTCGCCAACAGCATGGAGTAGACCAATGTTACGGCGAGAATCTTTCAAGATGTCTTGTCGATTTGCATTGGTGACAAAGTCGGCTTGTATTACGAAGTTGAACCCAGCCGGCCTTACCGGGAGGAAGGCAAAAACGTCTTGGGGTTCAACGATGGGCACTAATGTCTCCGAGAGCGGAAAGGCAACCACGACTTCTGAAGCAGAATACGCCTTGGCCGCGTCTTCTGCCTCCGTGTAGGTTCTGTTGTCGTTTTTCGCAAGGTTCGTCGCCTTAACACGCGTAACGTGAAAGTACTTGGTTTGTTCCCGTTGTCGTCTGTTGGCGACATAGACACTTGACAGCTTAACCTGACTTGGTTGGGGCTGCGTGCGCAAATGTGAAAATACCGTTGTTCGTCGTCCGTCATCACCGTAAAAGAAGGCACTGATTCTTCGAATGTTCTTTAAGAATAAGAGTACAGTCTCTTGGAGCTCGTCGAACTGTGCCCGGATCATCTCTCTTGTTTCGGCCACCCCATTGCTGGTTTCAGTGTTCAGGAGATGGAGGGTGATTCTTGTCAACGGTGATTGCAAGACTTCATCAGTCTCCTCCCACACCGGAGTGATCATGCCCATGCCAGACTCTTCTTTCTTGTGTTTGAAACTGACTGAGAAGGCGTTCGACTGGATGTGTGCTTTCCACGCGACCATGAAAACAGATTTGAACCCGATGCCCTTTTCGCCAATGTAGCCCTGGGCGCCTGTTTTCGAGCTTTCTCCGACCGCACAAATCGCTTTCATATTCTCGTGAGTGAAGCCATCCTCATTACAGTCAATGACGATCCGACTGGGGTAAATGCGGAACGAGACGTATGGTGTGTCGTCTGATGCTGAAGCTTTACTATACTGATTGTCGTCGGCGTTCTGGAGGAGCTCGAATATGAACCGGGTCTTGCTTGAGTATAGATTTTTGGCTAGACTATTGGCTCATGTTAGCTTGACGTCAAAATTTTGGGGTGAAAGGTACATGCGTGATAATGCTGAGTCCGCTTTGCGCCGAAAGACTACGGATAGCATCTTCAATCTCGCGGCGCGCCTCCGGATTGGTGATGTGCTGCAGAGTCTCCTCCGCGAGATATCCGTACTTCTTTGCAATCTTCTGGACCAGCTCTTTGGCCAGTCGGCGGCTGTCTGAGCCTGCCATCGGTAGGAAGTCCGATCAGGCAATTCGAGCGGAGCTGGCGACAATTCCTAACTAGTTGTGATACGGGAAAGATCTCGAAGTGTGGCAATAAAGATCGGAACAGAATGGAACGGCGAGGCAGCAGCTGGGAATAAGTAACTAAAGGGCAGGAACTTGAGCTTTTCGAAAAGGCGAAGCTCCCCGGCGCTCAGTATGAGCACGGATAATGGAGTGATTAAACACCCATGCATCCTACATCGTGTGCTGTGGTGTGAGTGGCCCATGTAACGCCAGATAGACGTTGTGATTCGCTTCTGAATAAAAGATCCTGACACCAACGATCAAAACCTGCACCAACAACCAACAAACCCCTGACTTGGGTTTCAGCTTCCCATGCATCTCGACGGCGAGCGGTCCCAATCCAGCATTTACTATCCACAATGGGATAGACTCGAAAAGACCTGACTCGGGCATCTTGTGTAGGACCGCATGTTCCTTGACAGTACATGGGCTGTGTTTTGTGCAAGCAAGAATTGAAATTGTCTCTGCACCGCATATTGGATCTTGGCGATGAACTAAAGAAACCAGCCGCGACCTCTGGCAGGATCTCTCTAGTCCGGTAGCATAGAGATTGCAATGCTTGATTTGATTTGATGAATCGAGTAGTATATCAGAACGTGGAGCGTCTCAGTTCCGCCTGGGAGACGGACAATGCCATATTGGCATACACATTTGATCTCATCAGGCCCGAGAAAGAACCGGAACGACACAAGATGACATTTAGGAGGCGTTCGACTTGGGCAAATGCTGTTTGAGACTCAGAGTCCATCAAACAATATAGATCGTACAACTTCGACTGTCACGACAGCCTCTCGTCTCTCAATGCAGGCCTCTCTTATGTGTCCTTTCCGATCCATGCTTCCTCGACTAGCATCATCAACAGTAACACAACACACATCCATTCCTACTAGCTCACACAGGTACACGCCGAGGCGAACTGATACCGCATTTCAGCATGGCTTGGCATCTCACCGTAGGGTCTAAGGTCTGAAATGTTCTCCATTGGGCGCAGTCATCACACGGCGGCTATAAAATCAAATAACTAATCCTGGTCTTCCTCCCTCCAGGCAATAATGGACGGTGAATGGTTCTTCTATTTCACGTACAGATCGATTTCCACCTCCGAAGGGTGACGTCTCTATGTACTACTCACTCACCCTGCTAGTGCATTGGAGAGCTTTATAAAAGTCCCTCCCTTCGGTGTCCATCATTTTCTCTCGTCCCTCGCATATTCAGCGGTTCATAATTCGTTTCTTATAAGGATCTGAAAGCCGTGTCTCATTTCTTCTCCAAGACAGGATCAAGTCTGAGATTTGTCTCTCATATAGCAGAGAGATGCTTATCCACGGTTCGCATTGCTTGTCTCGGGTGTTTTAAGGCACATCAGGGGGTATAATCTACCACAACTTGTGCATTTGTTCGTCTACTGCAGCAACCATGTGAATCCAGACTCAACTGCGGAAAGCGATATAAAAGGGAAGCTAAGGTCTAGTAGACAGAAATCCTTCTGTGCAATACATCGTGCCATTTGTTCGGCGTTAATTCTCAAAACGAAAAGTGCAAGTAAGGCTCACAAGCCGTGCTAATCAGTGATCAGCCATATCACTCACCGCACAAGAACAGTATAATCATTCCCGCCATTTTCCTTACCATCGTTCTCTCCTTCTCACGAGTTATTCTAGCATAATCATTCCATGCCATCGCTAGAGACATCTCAACGAAAACATGAATACGATGTCCGGAGCTACGGTACGAATACCAAAGCGCGGTAAAAATCGCTCTTCAGCCGACGAAGTAGCATCCAGAAACGCTGCGGCCATTCCTCTCATAAAACCTCCATGGAGTAGCCGAAAGGGTTTAAATGCTCCACAAACATCACTAATCCAGTCATTGGTAAAGCCTTGGAAAAGCCTTATAAATCAGCCACGAAGAATGATTTTCACTAACAAAGCAGTCAATGGTATCCCCATCTCATCACCGAGCCATTTAGGAAGTTGGATGCCTCAACGCGAGTGACGGTGGGAAGAAGACACTCTTTTCTCGGAGCAATCAGCTAAGACTTCATTATGCTTTCGCGTGCCATATCTCCTTCCATCGATGGCTGATTCCTCTACGAATACCAAGGCGTCAATGAGGGATACCGAGATCAACGGTCCTCACGTTGAACTAACGTGGGTCCCAGACAGCCCTCATATTGATAATCAGTACTCGCGCTCACGTCATCGTGTGGACCGACAATCGCAAACTTAATTAGTTGATCCCTTCGGGCTCCAAATGGATCAATCCTGGCGCTCTCAAACCTATGACGACGCTTCTACACCTTTATACCAGTTCGTGTGCCGATCCAAGCGAGGCCGACTCCACAGCCTGGTTTGCATGCCCCTGAATAGTACATAACCAAAGCATATAATTCAATTCCGAGAAGGCGGTCGAGCATCACGCTTGAAAGTTGCAATGGTGAAACTAGATAGAAATTGTACAACATAGTAATCTTGGTGGGAAATGAGTGAAAGTCACGGCTTCGACCCCGTTGTCTCTCAAGCGTAGGACGATCTAATAGTTCAAATGCATCCCCGAGTTCATTCCCTTCCCCATCCCCTCTCTTGGCGGTTTATACATCACGAATCCTCTCAAGACACTACAAAAGGATCAGTCATTCTGTGAAGCTCTGCTTATGCCACGGATTGATCCGGCCAAGTTACAGAATGCTGCTTCTCTCTGCCTATCAAGCAAGGAAACGGAAATTAGGTTCATGATCATGGTTGTTGAACGGTGAGGTGAACGCTTTCTGCGCCCATTCATGTACTTGGCCTGGAATTGCCTTGTGCAATTCAGATCTCATCATCGGCGCGAAGCTCACCTACGCTCGGGAAGATATAAAACCACACGTCCCGCGCACCGAGAAACGTAACGACCAAGACAATGGCCCGCTGAGTACTTGCTTGGTGTTTATCCCGTTTCGTTTTCTCTTCTGTTCAAGTCTCATGTATCTAACAACTCATAATCGGCACTACAACCTTGCTTGATTCTTCGTCGTCGTCCGTCACCCGTCTCTGCCTGTTATCCGTTTTATTCTCTTAAGCCTAAACGACCGTACAGTTTAGACTCACCTACTACTCAAAAAGCTCCCATTTGCCTGATGATTTATGGCCAGGTCCTGTTCAGGGTAACCATACTGGCGGCTCCAGTTATTAGAAACAAGTAACACATGCTTGATTGCTGTGACATCGTCTTCTCCTCTCCTACATCAAGACCTCTTATATCCCCAACTCGCCGCCCGAACCAAAGCATCAGCAATACCAATATGGCACATCCTACCATCTGCTGACACATCTTGCATTACTATAAAAGCCATTCTCCCGATAGGTAATTTCAAGACCGCCCAGCAATTATGCACAACGCAGTACCTATTGACCTACCTACCCTTGGAATCACAGGCGCCATCCACGACAACGCTATCCCAATCACCTCAGCAAACGACCTTACCATCCCTCATCCAAACCACCTCTCCCAAAAGCTCATCCCTCATCTCTTCTACTTACAGTCTATCCATACCCAAATATGCACTTTTGAACCACCGCTTGCCCCCAAACTAATCTCTTGAAACCGATGTATCATGTATCAGAAGAACAACTTTGGCCACAAATCTTAACCCAGTATCAGCCTGCAATACAGATACTTGTATGATTGTTGCATAGAAACAATCCACCACCCGCTTCTCTCTTAAATACCACCGACTTCTCTTTAAGCACTGCGCTCTTTACATCTACCCTTCACATATCTGCCACCTCCAAAAACATCTTCTGCCGTCAAACCTCGACAATGCCAAACCTCCTCCACCAGTCAATAAACACATCACTCATGCACTTGCCTAAGCATCCACCCCAAACCCAAGAGAACTCTCGCCCCCATCACCTCAAATTCACGCAAACCTTCACACAAACCTCACTCTCACCACGTAAAATGCAAGAAACGTCCATTTGACATTCTAGCTAAACCTGAACCAGACTCTCTCCCTCTCGTCCATCTGATCCCTCTCATGACCAACCGGGCAATCTGTCCATGCCTCATGCCCTGTATAATCCCCCTCTTCCCATTTCTAACCCTCATATCCCTGTATCCCTCACAGTTCTCGCAACTTCCCCAAAAATGAGTGTGGTATCTTCCCTTCTTCCAATTCAACTCCACAAGCGAATGACGGTGACCGAAAAACACACAGTTGTAGATAGATAAAAAAGTTCGATATCTTTAGTTTCGTTAAATGAGGCAAGATAGATAGCCCCTGTCATAAGATAGAATAAACGCGCAACTCATAAGAAAATATAATCGCCTTCCCAATGCATGCATGTATGTGTGTGATGTGTGTGTGTGTGTATCGTCAGACTCCAGCGTACAACAACCTCTGTGAGAAACCCAGGACTATCCCAAAACAAAGTCCCCGTTGCATAAAGACCAGGCTGGGTTGTCGTCGGCGGTTTGGTCGCGGTCACGGTCACGGGTGTGAGTCCCTCGGTGAGAGAGAGCCCTGGGCTGCCTCGCGGGCCGCAAGGCCACGCATGACAACCCGACACGGCCACTCGACTCCGCTCCCCGCAGACCACGTCGTGACACAACCTCCACCAGGCAACCGCCCGCCCGCCCAAAGCACGTCTCGCTCCAATAAATGCCAATCAACGACCGATGTATCCATGCGGCCTTTCATATTCCCTCATATGCCATCCCCCCTCCCAAGCGCCATAATATTTGGGCCTTTCTTTCAACAGCCCTCCCGAAGATTTGATATCAGAAAAAAGTAAGACATGTCGGTAACTCGTTACTGTATGTGTTTAGAATCTTTGTGTGTCGTCCCCTCATACCAGCACGGAACCAGAGAAAAAGAACCCAGATCGGAAAACGGACGAAGAAATGGACCGAAAGTGGTGTAAAAGGTGAGCCGCGTCGCAGGACACGCGGGAGAGGGATGATCTGGACGCATTCCTGCGCACGATCGGCTCTCTCCTCGCGGAGACGGCGGCGTGTATGAGAGAGACGGTGGCAACCCTGCCGGCTGCTGTCCCTACTAGGCGTAGCCAGTTGCGTACTCGTAGTGGGGGTCACGGGCTCTGCTGCGGGGGATGTCACTGTAATTGACGTCTGCCATGCTGTAGGCAGCAGAGGTCTTGACGCTGTCGCCAAAGCCCGAGTAGCCGCTCGTTCCCCGGTCCATCGACGGGCGCTCGACGTAGTACGCCCTGGAGCGCGGCGGAGACTGATCGCGGTAGTAGTGCGACGACTTCGACTCGACCGGGACAGCACGCCCGGCGTTGACGGTGTAGCGGGTTGAGCGGCCGGCGTTGTAGTCGATGGGGACGGCGTCGTCGACGATCTTGCGGTGACTCCTGCGGGAGTGTCGCGGCTCGTCCTCGGATTCCGAGTCTTCGCTGACGGTCTGCGATTGCATCCTCGAGCGGTGGCGGCCGCGCGAGTCGTCGACGCCGGGGTGGAATGTCTGAGCCCTCTGGAGGCCGGGGACAGGGCGGGTGTAGCCACCAGTATCGAAGGTGGTGGCCCTGGTGACCTTGGGGGGTGAGCCGCCGGCCATGGGCGATGAGTGCGCAGAAGCATATTGGGGCATGCGGGTAGTCGGGGAGGCTTCCACGATGTTGTAAGCCGGCTCCTTGGCGGGCGACTTCTTATGGCTCGACTTGTCCCGCTTCGAATCGGATGAGCGTCTCGTCTTTGAGCGGCGGACGTCGTCCTCGGCAGGCATGGGAGGCACTGGGGGAGCCGCGAAGGGGGTGACAGCGGGCGGCGTGGGAGCCGCGACCGGGGGAGCGAAGCGGCTGCTCTCATGGTACGTCGCGGCACGAGCCAAACCGGGTCCGCGGCGAGACTTGTCCATGTAGGCCGCAGCAAAGAGGATATTGTCGTCCATCTTTGTGGCCGAGGCATCGGTCGGGAGGGCAGGAGTTGGCGGCGCAGCCTCCTCACGCACGACTTCTCGCGGGATGGAGCGGGATCGCACCTTCTCCTCCTCCCTCTTCTTGCTGCTGCTCGATTTCTTCTCCTTGAAGTAGGTCTCGCCCTCACCGAAATCTTCAATGTAAGCACCCACGTTCCTGTGCTTCTTCGACGCGGCCTCGGCCTTGCGAGCCTTTTCACGCTCCTTTTCGGCCTTTTCTTGGGCCTTTTCTTGAGCCTTGCGCTGGCGGCGAAGAAGCTCCCTCTCCTCCGCGGCCTTCTCCGCGGCTCTTTCTGCCTGTTTCCTGGCAGCCCTCTCTCTGTCTTTGCGTTCTTGGCGTTCCTTCTCTGCGTCTCGTATCCTCCTCTCCTCCTCCTTCCTCCGTCTGCGTTCGCGATCCGCGGCACTCTCCTCTTCCTGGCGAGACGGCTTCTCGTACGTCTTTTCGTAGACCTTTCCGTAGTCCTTCTCGTAGCTCGCAGCACGACGGGCCGCACGGGGCTCCTCGAAAATGGGACTTGACCGGTGGATCTCCTCGTCCCACGATCGCGAAGGGTACTGCGAGTACATCTTGTTGGGCGACCGGTACGTCGACGAGGTCGTCGTCTTGAAGGTGTCTGCTCGGGGCTCGGCGGTGCGGATGTTGACGTCGTAGGTCCTCGCGGAGGCGGCCCGGGGCGCGGAGGTGTTGGCGCCCTTGGCGGCGGCCATCTCCTTGCGGAGCTCGGCCAGCTTGACGTTGTCGTCGTACTTGAGGCGCTCGTTCTCGTCGCTCAGCAGCTCGTAGGCCTGCTGGACCTTCTGGAACTCATCCTGCTTGATTGCCTTGAGGGCCGGGTCCTGGACCTTGTCGGGGTGGCACTTGAGGACCAGCTTGCGGTGGGCGGATCGGATCTCGGGGAGCTGCGCATCCTTGGAGACGCCTAAAATCTTGTACGGATCAGGGGGCAGGGAAGAAGACATATTGGGCAGGGCGTCTGTTGGTGTCGTGGTGTTTGGGTGGCTCGTGAATCCAGCTCGACGGCGTCCAAGGAAGGCGGAGGTCGGATCTTCAGGAAGGGTGCGATGACGTTAAGACTGCGAGATGTCGCTCGCAGTGTTGGGTGTCTGGGCGCACGACGAGGCTATTGTTGCATTGAGGCGGTGGTGATTAGGGAGTCGAGGCTGGGCGGGTTTGCGGGTTGCAGGATGCAGATTGCTGGTGGATGGATTGGAATTTGGGGGCGGCGGTGCCCGGCGTCAGGATGGCGATCCGGCGAGTGGGAAGGAATTCGAGGGATGGAATGTGGAGGGAGTGGAAGTGTGTTTAAGGGCCCTGGGGTAGCAACAAGGCAAAGGTAGTAAGGTGGTAGTATGTAGGCTGAAGTGAAGGCGCGCGCAAAGAGAGAGGAAAGGTATGGAAATGTACTGTCGGGTAGAGCAAAGGCGAGGTGATGAAGTAAGACGGGTTGAAGCAAGGTAAGGTGAGGTCGGTTTGTGGTAAGGCGATGGAGTGCAGATCAGAAGAGAGGCAAAAAGGGCGGCGGGATGGCAAAGAAGAGAAGAAGAGAGCTGGCAGGTCGGCTACGCAAAGTATTCGTATGAGGTAGTGACGGATACTGGTAGTGGTGGTGGTGGTGCTGCTGCTGGTACCGGCGAACGGGACAAGCAAGCAAGCAAGCTGGCTGGCTGTAGGGCGACGACGATCGTGGGTCGTGGCTCAGTCTCTTTCGAGCGCTGTGGTGCGGTTCCGCGGTTTCCCCTCGACAACGACGAACGAGCAGCCAGAGAGGAGCAAAGGGGTGGAGTTGTTGTTGCTGTTGTTGGTGGGTTGATTGATGTGTTGCTTGGATGTTCGCGAGAAAGCGACGGGGAGAAGAACCAAGAACCAAGGAGAGGGGACCGAGAGAGCCAGGACCGGAGCGAATGACCACTGGGGACCGATGCAGTTCGACTAATGATGATTGAGCGAGTGGGAAGCGAGTGTTGCAGATGCAGCAGTGAGTTGATTGATTCCTTTTGGTACGGATGCTGCGCTGCTGGGGAAGAGATCGAGAGACACGGAGACAGGCCCAGAGACACCAAAGCGTGGAGCGTCCAGTCAGCCAACTGAGAGTGAGAGGTGATCGGTCAGTGGAGCGCGAACAACAAGCGGCGTGGAGCCCGGGGGGGGCGTTGTTGGTGGGTCGTTCGTCGTCGTGGGCCGTGGGCCGTGGACCTGGTCAGGGCCGTGGGTGACCACACACTCACGCTGAGCAGACACTCACACTCACCCTTCGATTGGCACTGGCGCGGGCGTGGGTGATGGCTGCGGCCTGGCTTGGCAGGTGTCCGAGGTGCGCGGTACGTACCTCACTAGTCTGCTGAGTACGTACTGCTCGTGACGGAAGTACTTCTGGTACGTACCTCTTTCCCTCGCCCTCAATTCCGTCCTTAAAATCCTCACCACAGAGGAAAAGAGTGTGGTCGGTGCTGGGGGGAGGCTGGGCCAGGCCTGCTCTTTTTTCTCTCGGTACGTACCGCCTGGCAAACGGGCACCAAAGACGTCACGGGCTGCTCGGAGGGAAGGCGGTGGGGTCTCGTCCCCGGGTCTGGATTGCTTCTGGTTGGACGAAGCAGGGTCTGCAGCGGATCCGTGTCCAGTCAGAATCCAAGACGGACGTCTAGCGCGGGAACACTGAGCCTTCCGTTTCGACGGAACGGATGATGGGCGGTCGGTGGAACGCCTGTCTGTCGCCCTCCTTCTCAGTAGCCTGTGTCCGTATACGTACCTTACCTCCGTTAGCATTTCTAGTTCTAGTCTTCTACACGTTTGGTGCCCAAGCTGAGGCGAACCACTAACTGACCTGGACAGCACTACTCTTTTTGCCCTGCCTCAACACAATGGGAGGCGACTGATTGATATCTCGCTGCCAGTCCTTCCTCTTCAGGAGGTGTGGTCAACCCTTTGGGGCTGCTCTCCAGGGCTGTCGCGGCGAAACAAACGCTGATGGGCGTTGATGGGCGTTGATGGGCGCTGCGAGGCGGTACAAACGGGAGTGATGAGGGGCTTGTAACTTGGTGAGACGGTCGTGGCCTTGGCTGATGATGACGGGGGGCGGCCCAGATAGGGATCCCCAAGTCTTGATGTCGACTCGTTCAGAGAGGGGGCTGGAGGGGCTGATGGCCGTGATGCGATGGCGAGCGGGTAGCCTTAGCCTTAGCTTCAGCCTAGCCTGTACTTGACCTACTCTAAAAACCACCTCGAATGGGGACTGTACTCGCGGCACTGCGTCTGTAGTCTGTGGAGTTTGTGTCCAAGATGGATGGATTGCCTGGCCTGTCGTTGGAAGCCGTCCGTCGGTGCTACTATGACCACAGACAGTCTAGTGGTGAGAAACCTCAGACATCATCTGGACTTTTTGTCCTTCGATTCTGACAGCGCCTCCGGTCTGTTCGACGTCCCTGCTATTCTTATCAATGGCAGTGTTCTCGCGCCGTCGCACATCACATCGGTCTCGTCGTCGTCCTGCGCGGTCTCCGTCCCGCGCGCTGGCGTCAACGGCGCTCGTCTGTGCCCTTCTCTCCGCTTCCACCGCCTCGGACATGTCCTCTCGTCTGCGCGCTCTGCCCGTACCGACCCATGCCGGGAGGTACATACACCCGCCCATCGCCCAAAGGAGCGCGGTACAGCAGGTTGCTGTGCGGCCTGTGGCTTGCTGCAGCCGGGGCGGATGGATTTGACCCAGACGGCGAATGGCTTGATGACTGAACCCTGGCGGAGCTGAGGTAAGATGCGCAAAGCAGGCCAACTGCAAGCCCGCGAGAGCCCCGACTGACGTATGCGAGACCCCTGAGACCTGGGGTCTTTCTGGGTCACTTGCGTCCTTTTGGATCCCTTTTTTTTTTTTTCTGGGGGCCTCTCGTGCCTTCAGTTTCACTGACAAAACCCGGCGTTGTCGGGGAGATTGTTGGTCAAGTATCCGTATGATCGATCCTCTTGCTTGGGAAAAGGCGGCGTGGGAGACGCTTCTGGCGATGAGCGACAGGGACGGCACATGGGTTTCTCTGCCCGGCTGCCGTAGTTCCCCATCCATCCCTCGCGGCGGTCGCGGATACGGTGAAGGGGTGCTTGCGACGACGTCCGGGCGACGAATGTACCTCTGCTTGCCTTTCCGGTACGAGGTGTACAACTTCGTGTCCGCGGGGGCATGACCGGGATGTCTTCAGGTCCCCCGGAGCAGCTGTATCGGGGCCAAAGAGTCACGGCGAGAACGACGACGACGCTGGCGACGACTTTGAAGCTGCGCCTCAGGGAGAATTGACTCCTATGGGGCGAATATGATGCCGAATGAATCAACATGGATCAATCTCTGCTTCCACTTTGCGTTTTTCTCCGCCGGATCCAACGGGGATTCGGCCACTTCGCGAGGCATGACAAAAACGAGAGCGAATTTTTTTGAATTTTTTTCCAGCCAGGGGCGAATAATGGTCTTCGTTGGTTCCAATGGAGCCCGAATGCAAGCAATGCTGTGGTTCTGGAAGGATATGTGGTTGTGTGGTTGTACCCGCGAGGAGCTGCGCTGCAAATCGAGGCAGTAGCCAATGAACCCAAAGCAAACAGTTGCACTGGAGGGAAGACCTGAATGTGGCCAGGAGCAATTGGTGGCCGGTAGTGGCTTGAAGCCGAGGTCCTGGATACTTTGCCTCGTGAGGGGTAATGGGGCAACCGCCACGTACCGTCTACAAGGATCCCGCGGGAAGGGCTGGCTCAACTCAAGCAAGTACCTGCTGTCGATGTACTTCCTTCCTGTTCGTCCTTTTTCTTCAGTGGCAACAGCGCCAGCAACACAGGTGGCACCGTTCAGATTCCAGTGTGCCCCTGAAGGAAGCAGGCTCTGGTCTCGCTGAAACGTTTTTTGCAGTGCAGCCCGTGTTTTCAAGCAACAACCTGGGACGAAAACGCTCCGTTTCCCGAGCGTACCTAGCACAACATGACAGGACTCCCACAACTCACAATAGGGTGTTGAACATGCAGTAGCCACGCTCTTCCATCCGAGTCTAACGTGACCAGACACCTTGTTAGCCAGCTTTAGCTGGTTGCTTAGTTGCTGCCGTCTGTGTACCGCCGTACGGCGGTACCATGACTATGCATAGTGCTTGCTGGAAGGTGTCAACGAACAAGCGCGGCGGTGTTCCTTTCGGCGAGGGCGACGATCAGGTCGGAGGCATTCGGGAAGCAAATTTGGTTGAATCAGCAAATGTCTGACCCTCCTCCGTGCTGTCTCTGGGCTGGTGATATTTCTAGCGAACCATGCCGCTGTCACCGCCGACAGGACGTTATCGCTACCCCCGAAGAAGCATGGAAGCCATATTTGGCAGCACGGGAAACATGATTTCAAACGCATCCATCAGCCGTTGCTGAGGTAATGCCCAGACGGGCCCTGCTCCCATTCTCCGGCCGTCACTTGCGTACCTTATCCTGTACCTTTGATTATAGGTATTCAAATAGTCCGTACCTGACCCTGAGGTGCTGATGACACACGCAGCCAACACAGCCCGGGCTCTGTCTGCAGTCCCTGACAATTGCAAGAGCAAGGCAAGCCCGGGGACATCTGGCGGTGAACGAACACCTTGTTTGACAACCGTTTGCGATAAAAGCGGGCCGGGCGGGCACTGGAGCCCCGTCCTCCGTCGCCGTGACTCCCGCTCCTTCAGTACATCCAGAGATACGTACTGCCCTCGCTTAGGTAAGGCTCGGGAGATGTCCATGCCTTACGAGGACATTCCCAGTTCGGCAGGAGTGCCAGAGTTTACGGTGGCAGCTGTCTGAAATGTCACCGTCTGACCCAGACCACCACCACCGTCTGCCGTCTGTCAGTCGCCCTAACCCAAGGAAGGAGTCTGGACATTCTCACTAAGTGACAACCCAACCACGCCAACCATCGTTCATGTCGACCCAACCCAACCCTTTTTTGACAGCACAAATGACGATGGTCATTTGGCGTTCGATGCCCAACTCATCGTCATCTTCTTCTAGAAGACCAAATTAATGAAAGAAGCCACGGCGAAGCCCGACGACGACGTCGATGGCTACCGGCATCGAAGATGGCCACCAAGCCCGTGTTTGTGGCCGGCCTGGGCTCCCAAATGATATCAGTCTCTGCTGCCACCAGCCAAAGAAACGTCGCCAGCAAAGTCATGGGTGCGCTATCCCGGGTCGATATGCCATACGAGGCTAGCCGTAGCTGGCCTTCAGCAGCTGCCATTGCCTATTATTTGTCCTTTCCCGCCGGGAACGCGCAAGATGCCATGCCATGCCATGCCACACTACCTACAGCAGCACTTCGGATGAGAACACTGGCCGTTCGACACATGGCCCTCCATTGTCCATTCAGGTCTGGCCTGGCCGGCCCTTCGTCACCTTACCTTCTCCGGACTAACCAAGGACAACATCCCACTCCTCGTTAGCTTGCAGCGCCCAGAAGGGGCAGAGGAACCGCAAACCTGTCTGTCCATCGCATCGTCTGTCTTGCTCCAGTCGCTCCCATCGCTCCAGAACAACGTCACTGTCGCAGACTGAGAAACTGGCTGCCATGAGCGTCATCGGCTAGAGCCCTACGAAGGATTGCTCTCTTGAGTCCCCTTCACACCCTTTTGCTCGGCCTTGTCTCAAAGAACTGCCTCGGAGACGTTCATCACAGGCTTCCATGCGCTTCTCAAGCCTTGCATCCTGTCAAGCTTGGTTCGCATCCACCACTCGTGTTGCCTCTACCATGCATCCCAAGGGGGAATAATGAGCACGCATCTACCTTACTCGCAAGCGGCCGATGCATCTCGCCAGTGGCCAATGGAGGCCGCCTGCTTTCGACACCGACTGTGGAGTCTGACTCCTGTCGCTCGAATTGTCCCGTTATCCGTCGCCGGCATGCCTGCGAGAGCTCCGAATTCGCCCTCCGCCGTCCAATGTCTACGGCGGCCGGCAACAGAGGCAGCAACAGATGGGTTTTTCAGGGTCGCAGTCGACCAGTGACGGCGGCCACGGCAGAGTGCGTGCATGACACCATTCAGAATCCCAGACGGGCTTCCTGCATCCCCCATCACACAATATCACAAACCGTCCGACTTTCAGGGCCATTCGACTCTCGGGACATGTGCCTCAGTATGCCATCCCACTCTCCCATACTCGTGATGGGATCGCCCGTCACCACACAAGGTCGCGTGTCAGCGGCCACACGAAGATCGGAAGCAGGTACGAACTCTCATCATCACAGCCCCCAAACTCAAGCGCCCACCAGAGATTTGTGTGGACGGGGCTTCAACATGTGCAAAAAGCCGGCACCCGTCTCGCCGTCTCCTCCACGTGAAATATCTCACGCCGTTGTGTGGGATGGGAGGTCTGCATGCTGCTGCCATTGGGCCAGAAGACCCCGCCATTCAGGACCAGAACACAAGACGGCCTCCCGCGCCAACAAATCAGACGAAACATGGCACGCCGTGACGACCAGTCAGAGAGGCTCAGCTGCAGCTAGCTCCCAGCGAATGGAGACCTAGACCACGGGAGATTTTCTCAGCGGCTGCCGCATTGAAAGATACAGTGCTCGAATCATGTCGACCCGAGATATCCTGGCGTGAGGCAAGCTTAACAGATAGTAGCTCTCGGTCACGAAGCTTCTTCCAGGACATAACAGCTCGGAGCTATCACCAAGTACATGGGCAAGCTTACAAGTTACCCCTCAGCAGCACCTCACGACGCCGTCGCCGCCGTTTCTGACTGGCGCTTGGCTGCCAACGGGGTTTCACGTTTTAGCGGTCAGCGGCGTCTGGGCCAATGGTTCGAGGGCGACCTAATCGTCCCGTCTCGTCTTGTCTCGTGCGCCCAGCGGGGTCAGGTCCGTTTTCTCCACCGCGGATGATCAGCTGGCTGGCGCCGCAATCGCGCGGGTTTAACAGCTGCTGTTAAGGCCCTGCGAGGCCTCAGCAAGGCCATCCCACGCTGTCTTCTGCCCACCTTTGCCTTAGCACCGCCGGTATCTCAGCTATCGGTCGATCATGGACTTTTCGTCCGTACTTGGTAGGGGTTGCAGCTCGATCGGATTGGTGCGGGGGGTGTCGATCGGCCGTCTGAGATGCAGCAGGCTGCTCGCTTGTCACAGGTCAGTCGCTCACCCGCCTGTTCAGTGTGAGCAGTAAGACGGGCTGTGAGTGAACGGCGTGAGTGAGAGTGAGAACTGAGCAGCCAACGAGTGTGAAGCCATGGACGACGATGGGTGACTTGGCTGTACCACGGCTTCAGAGGTGATCCCTTCTTCAGAAGTGCCGACGCAGAATTCACCAGGGAAAACCCTCTTTCCTCCCGTGCAAATCATCAGAGAAAACCACTCAAAGTTGGCACCTCAGAACCAGGTCTTCCCAGCACACGTTCACACGCACGGCGGAAACGGCGGTCGATAGCCTATCATTGAAAAGATTCGGCAAGGTATGCAGGTCAGTTGGATGGGAATTTTTTTCCGTTTCTTACCACAGAGCGGGGACTCCGCCAACTGCCGTCGTCGCCAATCGAAGCCGCCGTTTCCCGCCCGGTCCAGAGCGAGCGTTCATGAGGGGGGGCAGCATGGATGCCATCCCATCTTTTCCGCCCAGAATCCAGGAACTCTGGATGAAGCCGCTGCATCTTGGAAGCCAGCGCTGACGATCTCTCCAAGGAAAGGGCTTCCAGAAGAGCACAGAGGCATTTTATCTATGGGGCTTTCTAGGAGTGCCATTCTTGCTAGTGCCAGACTTTGCGATGTGTAGCGGTCGTTTCCTGGCTAGGACATCGCTGCCAGGTCCATGGCGGTGAACGTTCCTGACAAGCTTGGACGGAGGGGCTTTGGTAGAGCTTCGCTCAAGCTTCCATCCATGCGACTTCATGCGTTGTTCAATTGAGATTTTTTTTTTCGCAGTTGCCTCATGATGAGCCATGGTTTTTTTCACGGGTCGCATCTCGATGGACTGATATCCTCGTGAGCAGACAGTCAGGCAGGGTCTCAGGTTCGCATTGCGAGCACACACACGCACACACGACCCCGCGATTCCGATCACATCACACTGGGCACCATGATCCCACTGCCCGCCGTCCTGGGCTCACCCACTCACACACGCAGTGACCCAGCACCCCTCCTCAGAGACACTCCGGGCCCCGCAGATGAGCTCATTGGCCGCGCAGCAAGCGCCGGCTGCAACCAACCCTTTTTGGGGAGGGAGGGGAGCGTGGTGCCTCTTCGCTTTTGGCGCCGCAGCCCGAACGGAAGGGCTGATGTCTGGGAATGTGTGCTATGTGAAATGTGCAGTTCTTGCCTTATACAGCCGCAGAGCCTGCTTGATGCATACGCCGTACAGCGCGTTAGGAGCAGTTCGAGTAGGCGGGAGGGGAAGCGTGGGCCATTGAGGGGAGGAGGGGAGGTTAGGCAGGTAGGTATGGCGCCGCCCCGACCAACCGGCTCGGGGCCGCGGGTATGTCGTGTATGCTTGGTATGTAGGTGCTATGTGCTGACGGGATATCTGTTTGAGTAAGCACACCCGAGAGGTTGATTATCCCTCTTCGTGAGAGTGGCTTTTTGGGCCTATTAGAGATGGGGGTGGGAGTGTGCCTGGGGAATCTGGCACTTTTTGGAGAGAGAGAGGGAGGGAAGATGTATCGTGGAGGGGGCGCCGTGGTTGTTCTTGGGATGGTGGGTGTTGGTTGGGCTGGTCAGTTTGTATGCGGCCTGAGGCTTTTGGAGAGGTAAGTTGTGAGAATTGATATAATTGTTTGTTGTCCCCTCGCGGCCTTGCAAAGGGTCACCTTCGTGATTGATTGTGAGGCTTTCAATGGATGTGGCCGTGTTCGCGGCCTAGTTCATGATATACAGGAAGGGAGGGGGAGGGGGCATCCGCGGAGTACAGGATCGAAGATGCGGGTTTGGGGCGTGGTCTGGTCGGGTCAGGCCAGGCACGGGTGGTTTGGATGCCTGATGGGATGGGTGGTGGTGGTGATGGCGGATGCGGGCTGGATTGGTTGGAATTCTGTGTGATTTTGGATTGGTTCGTGGGATTGGGGTGAGATTTGGTTGGATGGAACGTTGTAGGAGGGGGACAGAGATGGACGGGTAGGTGAGTGTGTTTGGGCGGTGGGAGAGGCTCTGTTTCTTTCTGTCTGTCTGCGGCTGAGGAGAGGGAGAGGGGATGGGGGAGGGAGAGGGAGAGGAGGCTTACATCAGATGAGTATGTGAGGTAAGCGTAGGGCTCTTCGGAGGCGCCGTTGCAGGTTGTGGGGGAGGTTCTTGGATGGGCTTGGTGGTGAGTGATTAGATGCTGTTTGGGGATGTATCTCGTGGGGGTGTCTGAGGTTTGGGTAGGAGTTGGTGAGGACGGTGGAAGTTAATACACGCTGTTGCCTTATGGGTTTAGAGGCTCATTGGCATCTGTGTTTGTTGTTCCTGTCTTGGAGTTGTGAAGACTTGCATGGCTGCCTACAGTTGGGAGACATGCTGTGTCTCGAAAAGGCAGGAGAAGAGGAAGGTTGAGCAGGGTGGTGTAGGTTGAGGCTCATTAACATCTGTGGTTATCACCCCTTGTCTTGGAGTTGTGAAATCTCGCATGACTGCCTGCTGTTGGGAGCCATGTCGTCTCTCGAATAGGCAGGAGAGGGAGGTTGTGTAGGGTAGTATGGGTTGAGGCTCGGTGCAGATCATTGAGGCGGGACGAGGCTGCGGACGAGGGTGGTTTGCCTCGTTGCCTTTTTTCGAGGGTTGCAGTTTCGTTGGTGGTTTTCGGTGAGTAGGTTTTTGCGCGGTTGCGCGGGCGGGTTTTGTGATTGTGATTGTGATTGAGTTTGGAAATGCTGAGAAGTTGACACTGGAAACTTGGAGGGGATGTTTTTGAGGTGAGGGAGAGGGATGGAGGGTGTGCTGGTGTGGCGGAGGATGTTTGAAGTCCGCTGACGTACAAGTTGGATTGTTGGTTGGTAAGTTCTCTGGGGTACTTTTTAGGTCCGCAAAGAGTGATGAGTGTGGTGATTCTGGTGTTGAACAGACTTGATGCCGTATACCGGTGGTCTACTGGATGAGTACTTGATGTGGAGGGCGAAATGCAGGTATTGGGGTTTGAATGAAGAAGCAGGATGGAGATGGGCTGATGTGGATAATCTGGCTGTCTCTAAATGGTACAGGTGAGATGGGGAACAATGTATAAGAGGACAGCGATTCAAGGGAAAAGACCACAGCAATGACATCTTTGATGATCATAACGTAAGGATATCAACGAGCACAGAGATAGTAGAGATGATAATGGGGGAAATCATAGCAAAGAGAATGATGATGGTGGTAGCAACGACGACAGTAGTGAACAAACCAAGATGATTTTGATGAGGAGCGGATATTGGCTTTGTGGACGCTATTCCAAGATAGCTCCTGTTTCTTTCGAGTCCTTTCTTATCTTCCACGCTGTAGATATAACATCACAAATTCCGAAATGAAGAAGTTGAAGTCTTCTCTGTCTACTTGCGTTTTCTTTATCAATACTTACTAGATGCGAAGTTACATATGACTGTCTAAACGCCACGGCGAGCTGGCCATTATTCGGCATTAACACGTCGAGACCCTTTTCACCCCGCCTCGATGCCGGGGTTTTCGAAATAGGCAACGGTTATACGTCACGGATTATATGCCGAGGATATCAAATCGTATCCTATAGTCTTGTCTCGTATCAAACTATGTGAATTCGCGACTCTAACCCCACCACAACACTGTTACCAACGCGATGAATGCTATGATGTCTCTGGTGTTCATCATTTGCCTTGAGATCTCCGGGATCCGTCATGCTAGGATAAACAGCCCTAGCATAGAGCAATTCCTCCCAGGATCCCTTGGGATTGCGAATACCGATGGACCTCCAGATGCTGGTGATACATAGTTCGCGGTCTATTCTGAGAAGAAGCTCGTGGACGTGGGGAAGTTCACATTCAACGTACATCACCTCCTTGTGCCTAAAACTTTCAGGGAGATCCCAACATCTGGGACTGTAGATAGGGTTCCAATTCTCACTCTCGGGAGGATTGTCGTTGCACTTGAAACGCGTTCCCTCACCATCACCAGGCCGGGCTTTGTCCATGGTGTAAAAAGCCTCAACATCTTCCCAGTAAGATTTGCTGAATTTGAATGTGAGATAGGAAACCGTTTTTCCATATCTTTCAAATTTTTCGTTCGTCGTGATTTTGGCGTCAAATCCCCGGGCGGTGTCATTATCTAGCAGCCGCTGGATATCATAGCTGCGTGAGGCGCTGCTTAATATGACCGCCAGCAAGACATGAAACGGAGTGTCGTCATTTCCTGGAAACGTTCTTTGTAGACCTCGACCAAGGAATCCACCAGTGTGCATGTCTTCGTCAAATTTGTACATTGGACGATGCCAGAGTTCTTGAAGCTCGTCTACCGCCAGTGACCGGTCGACTCGCGTTTCTTCTAGCGACTCCCACACCGGACAATCATGGAACCAAACCTTTGGCTCACACAAAACAAGCTTGTGCATTTGATTCGCAACCTTCCGTAAGAAGAGATAAACTAGTGGTTCGTGCTTGTCTTGCCCCTCAGAAGTAGCTGGACTTAGAAGGTATATTTCATCACCCTCTTTGACAATACCGTCTATGTTTTTGGAAGTCTGGAAACGGAGACAGCACCGTGATAACCACACATCATCGCTAGGGTCGATGTCTCGCTTTTGCAAATCAAATTGCATCACGTGTATCTTGATTGCGACCAACGAGAGTGCGCCAGTGTTGTGGTCGACTGTGATCCGAGACTGATGCCAGGGTCGGCCGTATGGTGGGCCGAGTTTCCCGTCGCTGTACAGCATGTGCTTGATAGGGAAAGTCAAACCCGGGGGCTTGACCTGATTCCTCCTGGAAGAAACGTTGATGAACCACTGCCAAAAGTTTTGCGTCCTCCAAGGTGGTATCCATGACGGTAAGGGGTCTTCATACTCTGCAAAGGAAATACATTTTGCAGCAAGGAGAACGTTAAGATCATGCTCATGGATCAGAAGCCAGGCGAACATGCCTATCATCATGTGCTGGTAAGAAATTGCGTAACTTGGGATGGGCAAACTGCCGCCGGATGCCCACAGCCCGAGTACACCGTACAGACTGTCTCGAGCGTCTGAAGATTTTGACTGCGAGGTCATCCTCATAACTTCTGTCCAAGAATGATTGTGTGATAACCCTCGCGTGGCAAGATTGAGCCATGGCGCCGGGGATGTTGCCAGGTTTTCTGCCATGTTCTCAATGCTTTGAGGGCACACCTCAAAAACGTCGTTACCATAAGGCATGCTGATGCGAGGTGACAGAACCAGCTCTTGAATGACCCACACTCGAGTAAAGTAGTTTCGCGAGAGAATCTGATGGAGGCCTTGAAGATGTTCGAGAGGACGGCGAGACGGTAGAGCGGCTTGGTCATGAGACACAGCGTCTTGTCCAAGCCATAAGAAGACTTGGTTACAATGGGAGTAGATATGACCCATTTTCAAGATTTGCTGGGTTTTCTCGTTCATGTCGGATTGGTTGATGCAAATGAAGTCTAGCCAGACTAATCTTGTGCCCCTCCAGGGACGAAGGTATCGGAGAACAGCCCAGCAATTTCGGGTGGTGTACAAAATGTCCCAGTAGTCGCCAATGTAGATAAGACAGTTGCTGCGAGTTCAAACAGGTCAGTTGATTCCCGCAGTATGAGACTCAGATTTTGATCGGGCATGCCTACTGATCCCTGTTGTTGTCTTCACCGCCCCAGGCGTAGGAGACAGTGTCGTAATCGGGATAATGGTCGTCCTCGAAAACCTCAAATGAAAGGTGGATTGGGTATGTAGTATCGGATTTTCTGGGCGTTGCAGAAATACATGCGAGTCGGAACTCGTTCGCCATTAAGGGTCTCTCGTAGATTTGATTTCCATGGCTTGCTGGGGAAACTGGCGGCACTACTGAAGCTTCTGGGATTTCGAACTTTGTGCCATCATTCGACGTATATGATACCGAAGGTGGCCACCATAGATTGAGACGTCTTTCCGGCTCGTCTGGAGGCAGCGGTTCCAAAGAAGAGTGCGTATCCTCGCGACGGTGTCGCATCTCTCGTGCTGACTTGCCGCATCCTCTGCAAAATGGGAAGCCATCGTCTGCGACATGTACGTCCGGCCGGTAACAGGTAGGTGCGTGCCATCTCATTTTGAAGATGGTCGCCAAGTATGATGAGGGCAGGAGAAGTCAGTTATTGCGAGAGGTCAAGCGGGGTAATGTGCAAGATTCCTGGGGGTTCAACAAGACCAACAGAACCAACAAGACCAATTAGAAATCACAGAATTCAATAAGCGATACGCAGTGGGGAATCTCGCAGATTCACCTGATGCTTATGTTGGTTCTGTGGTCAGGTGTTTTGTAGCCTTGCGACTGTGGAAATTCCCCAATCGTCTCATACACAGCGGAGACAAACACCACAAAAGGCTTCATAGGATATAAGTGTGTCATATTCAGACGAATAATTAGAAACCTGGTCCTCATAACGCTAATATTAGTGTTCTTTTTGATAATAAATTTGCCTCATTTCTGATATCTTGTGCTGGGTTTCTGAAAACACAGTAGCTCACTGTTTCGCATGGAATTTAGAAAAGACACCGATAACGTGTTATTTAAGAAAACAATCTTCTAGTCCATCAGATATCATAAAAAGGCAGAATCCTTTTTAGCTTAGATAACTAGCACAAAGGATAGATGTTCGATTTGGTGAAAAATGTCTGCAATGCCTAATTCGAAAACACTGTTGCGGTCAGAACTCGCAGCACCATGCCGTTGACTATAGTCGCCGCTAATTCAGCCTTCAATAGTCCTCTTGTGAGCCGCCAATTTCCCGGCTACACAGTATGTCCGTCAAAAGTGCATGTGTTTCTTTTTGGTTTCCCATCCGGCCGGAACAACCGGATAACTGGATACGGCTTGCCTGCCTTTCAGGGGTAGTTGCAATTTCACTGTGAGTTAAGATGTTTGCCGAGATAACCGAGTACTGGATCTAGTAGTTAGCCCCCAAGGAAAGTTCTTGAGCGAGGTCATTGTAGGGCGCGGCTTTGGAAGTCGGCGCGGACGACCAAGCGCGCGCGAGAGCTTCTTGGTCGCCTCGGATGCCGAATCCGATAGCACCCATCCGAATTCATTCTCTCGCCCTTCAACTTCGTTGATTGTAGGGTCTTGGTGTATTCATTGCTGGAGCAAAGTGAACAAAGCTTTTCCGCCCAATTACAAACAATCAATTAACCTTCTTTAGTGTAATGACTCGACTCAGGTACACCCCTGTCCAACTCGCGCATGGCTAGACACCAATGAACTATCGTCGCCCCTTCATCTCACTGTGAAAGGTCCAAAAACTACATGAAGCGATGATTTCCTTGGCTAAATGGTGTTTCCTAAGTAGTTTCAACACTTCGGTCCTCTTCAAGTCCTGACAGGCACGGGTACCAACATGCCTCGACACTCCTTTCTAAAGTCAATCGTTTTTTCTTCATTCGTTATCACAGCTCTGGCTGGCAGAGGCGACGTCAAGCACCCCAAGCCTTACCATGAGGTGCCGCAACTAGCCAGACATGACTCCTTTGAGCCTTTCACTGCGCCCATCCCAGAACACCTGACCCCCCGCCAGGAAAAGACGGCCGACGGTCTCACCGCCGTCGACACCTTCACTTACAACAGCGAGACATGGACCGCCTACGAAGACCTCACGCGGTTCGACGGTCCTCTCGTTCTGGTCTCAGCTTCCGGCACACGCCGCGAGATCAAGCGATACGTCGAGGCCTCGAGCGACGAGGCCGTCTCGCTCAACCGGACTGTTGACGCGTACTTTGGTCTCGACCCCGCCAACGATGTGAATCTCAAGCAGAACGACGTTCTGGCGGAGCGCCTCCTCAAGGACGGCGAGCCTGTCGAGACGCATGTCCGCGACGTCATCGATCTGTCCTTCCTGCCGTGGGACACGTACCTCGGCAACGTACAGGCGAACGACACCATGGCGCTGGACTGGCAGTCCACGACGAAGAACTACGCCCCATGGAACGACCTGCTCGAGGCAGCGGATGGCACGCACTCAAATTACAGCTTTGACGGGCTCCTTAGCGGCTGGATGCCCGCGTGCCGCAAGATCTACCGCGGCCTCAACGACGCGACGGACTGGGTCGACATCACCGCCTTCGCCGACGTCGACTCGCCCGACCCGGAGATTGTCCACGTCTGGTTCTCCATGACGTACATCAAGGGCGGCGTCGTCCGCGCCCACAAGTTCGCCCTGGACTACAAGCAATTCCTACCCCTGAAGGCACACCCCACCGCCAACGACTTCTACCCGGCGCTCATCCGCTTCACGGACTACTGGACCTCCCACGTCAAGGACGGCCTCTCCCTCACCCTGCCCGACGAGACCTGGGCTGACATGGGCAAGCACGCCTTCGCAGCGGAGCTCGTCAACCGCGGCGGCGGCGTGTCCCCACGCTACGGCGCCTTCGAGCGCGACTACGGCGGCTCGGAGTATGACGGCTTCCAGGACATCCTGACCAGCTCGCTCACGGCGAACCTCGCATGGGGCCGTTTTGACCAGGCCAAGGCCGTGCTCGAGAATTACATGGACTGGTACGTCTACGACGACGGCGCGATCAAGATGCGCGGGCCCGCGGTGCCTCAATTCGGCCTGTCGCTGTCCCTGATCGCGCGCTACGTGCAGTACACCGGCGACGCGGCCTTTGTGGACAAGTACAAGGCCAAGATCCTCGCGTGGGTGGGCATGCTCACGACGCGCCAGGACGAGAACCTGAAGCTGCCGGCGACGGACCCGTATTACGGCCTCATCTCCGGCTGGAGCGAGTCCGATGCGGCGCTGCGGAGCGACGCGTGGCGGTTTGAGAAGCCGTACTGGAACAATGCTGCCTTTGCCGCGCGCGGGTTGCGGGATCTGAGCAAGATTGAGGCGTTCGCGGAGCAGGCTAAGGACTGGAACGAGCGCGCGGATAAGCTGGTTAACCAGACGGCGGTGACTCTTGATAGGTTCGTTCAGCGCAACTTCACCCCGCCGTATGTTCCTGTGCTCCCGAACGAGACGACACATGTGCTGGAGGACCTGGCGGAGAAGGGGGACGCGTCGTCGCAGTGGTGGCCTCACCGTGTGTACTCTGAGCTGCTGCAGGCGTCTGTTCTTTCGTCGAACCAGACGGACATGGTGATCGACTCGATGCGGGCATACGGTATCACGAGTCTGGGTGTCGTGGCGAACGTGACGCCCTTGAAGTCTGATACGCGAGATATTCTGGGCTTCATCTCGTACGGCTACGCGTTGAGCCTCCTGCTCCAGGACCGCATCGACGAGTTCGTACTGTTCTTGTACACCCACCGATACCACGTGCATAATCGCGGCTTATGGCTTGCCGCCGAGGTCGCCGGCACCGGGGGCGGTTCGAGCACGTACTGCCAGCCCTCCGAGTTCACCATCCCCATCCTGCTGAGAGCCGCGCTGCTGCTAGACCACCCGGACGACGACGCCTTGTTGGTTGGACGGGGCGTGCCGAGGAAGTGGCTCAGTGAGGGCAAAGTCGCGGTGCAGAGGGCCCCGACGAAATCGGGACTCGTCGATCTTGACATGCAGCTGGACGAGAAGGCGGGTACTGTCACAACGACTTTGGGCTTCGAGAAGGCGCCCCCGATGGAGGTGAGAGTCAAGATGAGGGTGCCGGAGGGTCGTCAGCTGAAGAATGTTACGGTTGGTGGCGCGGAGACGGAGTTCAAGGGGGAGGAGGTTACGCTGCGTCTTGGGTCGGATGCGCGCAATGTTACTGTCGTGGGAAGCTTCTTGTAGACATCCGCAGAACTGTCATCACGCACGCCTTTCCTTCAAGTTAGTCTCGAAACAATTTCCAGCTCGCATGTGGCCGTGGAAGCAGTGGGCTCTATCAAAGCACACTGTAGAACATGACCTCCCCTGACTGGGTTCGCGTCTTCCCAAAATGACGCAGAGATGCTTAGAGAGGTGAGATGGGAATGTTGGGCGGTCAGGCCAAATGAATTCGTGCGTGTTGTGAACTTCTTGTCATCCCCAACTTGAATATGCTCATTCATCGGACCACCTGCCCCTCTCAATATCTCTGTGCAGCCTCATGTGTGTAGCTAATTCCTCCGTCGCTTCCCGTGCTCGCTGGTGTTTCTTTTCGAGAATTGCGTTTATCGCTTCTCTATCAGCTTCGTCCAATTTAGATAAATCGACACCCTTGGGGTTTCTTTTTGAGACTTTCTTCGGTTCGTCCTCTGTGGGATCGCGCCCTTTGGCTTTGTCCTTTTTAGACACGGCGGCTTTGTTTTTCGAGCCTTTCTTCGATTTCTCCTTCGAGGGCTGGCTCTCTTTAGTCTCTGCCGCGGAATCCGTGCTTCGTGTACACATGCCGCGTCTTGAGGCGTTCCCATCCAACGGGCCTCTTCTGAGATGACCCCTTTCAGCTTGCGGTCTCTTTCCTCGTCCTTCGGAGTGGTCTCCTGCTGATGGCTTCCCTCCCGGCGCATCTCTTCGCGAGAAACCCCTGCCATCTTGACTTTTCTTCATTAGCCCGTCGTTCTTTGCTGTTGCTGGACCAGCCTCTTTGGGCAGCCGTGTCTTCGAAGGAGTTTCCCAGAAATCTTGAGGGAATTCTGCCAAATATCCCTGTAGCTTCCAGAGCACAAGCTGCAGAGCTATTGACCGTCGCTTGCCCAACAGGATCAGCGAGTTGTCCTTGAACAAGGAATACTGCCTTAAAGTTGCCATGTGTTCGGGTCCCAGCAGTTGGTTGAGGTCATGAACGGCCAGCTTCTTCTCCCACTTGACGTCCGGGACGTCAAAAGTAGCGAATTGCTCCAACGGCTCCGGGCCGTCTCCGTTTGGCGGCATCCACAGCAGACACCCACGCTTCTGCATTTCGTGTACGTCCCGGAAGCTGCATGGCCTCAGATACCCACGGTCAGCGTCTTCCGACAGCCGCAAATAATACAAGATGATGTTGACCGCTTGACGCCTCAGATTCTCCAGCACGAAGTTGTCCATGTCTTGGCGCCATACGATCTGGTTCCTTTCGGTTTTCAAGTTCGCCCGCCTGGCGAAGACAGCCTTGGTGGTTCCAGAATATGGGCTCGAACCCGGCTTTTGCAACATGTTGTAAATTACCCGTTTCCTGGCCATAACGTAGCCCGAAGGCGACCCCATCATGGGTTTCTGCTCTTGCGCTCCTTCGCCAGCACCCGGCTCTTGCTCTGCTGTATCATTCTCTGGTGCCGCTGATTCAATGTCCCCCGGGATTGCCCAAAACTTGCCGGTTTCCAAGTTCTGAACGGCGTTGAACTTTTGGTGGAAGTAGGAGGGGAGACGTTTTCTAAAGACCTGACATATTCGGACGGGAGATGCCAAGGCATGAGCTGGGAAAACCTCGTTAGCTGCGTGACCAGAATTCAAGCCAGCTGGGCACAACAGACCATATGCATTTTCCTCAAGTTTCCTCCTCGCTCTCTCCTTTAGGTCCTTGACTTCGCCTTTATTCGCCCTCCCCTTGTGATGCCTCCACCTCTTGGTAGTCTCTACGAAGTCTGGATCCATGAGGGGTGACATGGGCAGCTCGCCAACCGACGTGCTGATCGTTTTCTCCTCGGCGTCAAGCCTGATCTTGTTGCCTTCACCATCTTCCCCCAGGCCGCGATCGAAGTCGGCAGCCAATTCGTTCCTCTTCGTTGCGATTCGCTCCAGATCTTTGGGGGAGAAGTTCGCGATAGTTCGACGACTGCCGAGGGCGGAGAGGAGGCGACGGTTCATGGCTACGCCTGTCCCTACTGGGCGGGAAGCCATCGTGAACCGTCGAAATCTGGCGCAGTGTGATGCTGCGTTGCTCGATTGCGACAATGACGTCTGAAGATTTGGGGAATCGAGCAGCTTTACACGCTTCGGGACATTTTTTAGGCGAGAGGCGCGTTGAAGCTCGGAGCTCGGGGGTTCCCCGCAGGGGGGTCACAGCAGCAAGCTTCTGCCGCGCCGCCTGCACCGCTGGGCGCGCACAAACGTCACCTCCACTTGCCGCTGCCAGCCGCATCGCATTCCATTCCTTCAGCTTCAACACCTGCTTTTCAGTGTGCGCAGCAACCCTTTTTGCGCCGTCATGAACTGCCAGCGCACCCTCTTTCGGTCTCTGCGGGCTGCAGCGCCCCTGCGACGACATGCGAGGGCATTCACCAATTTCCCCGTCCCCCCGATGATGGGAAGCTCGTCACCGGCCGGAAGCATTCCCCTGCCGTACATCACCGAGGTCTCGGTTCGTAGCACATGGTCTTGATGGTTTGGATTCGAGGAGATGGCTAATCGAGTAGTCTAACGGCTGGAGGACATGTCAGTACTGCAAACCCTGCGACTGAAGTTCGACGCTGACGGAGTAGGCAGACGACATCTTCTCCAAGCTTCTACAGGTACGATCCAGCGATTCCGCAATCTCCGAGGCGAGCGGCGACTGACGGCGGGCAGGAACGAATTATCTGCCTTAATGGCGCGATCGACGACACGGTGTCCGCATCAATAGTTGCCCAGCTGCTGTGGCTCGAGTCCGACAGCCCAGACAAGGCCATCACGATGTACATCAACTCGCCTGGCGGATCAGTCTCGTCAGGTTAGATGGCCGAGCCCCGGCGGGGAGAACAAGGCTGACGGACTTAGGACTTGCAATCTACGACACAATGACATACATCAAGTCGCCTGTCTCGACAGTATGCCTGGGCGCCGCGTCTTCCATGGCTGCGCTGCTCCTGACGGGAGGCGAGGCCGGCAAGCGCTACGCACTCCCTCACAGCTCCGTCATGATCCACCAGCCCCTCGGTGGCACCCAGGGCCAGGCGTCAGACATCCTCATCTATGCGAACCAGATCCAGCGCATCCGCAGACAGATCAACGAGATCATGAGGCGTCACATCAACCAGTCTTTTGGGCACGAAAAGTTCAACCTGGAGGAGGTCAACGACATGATGGAGCGCGACAAGTACCTGACCGCCGAGGAGGCCAAGGAGATTGGCGTAATTGACGAGATCCTGACGCGCAGGGAGGAGAAGGACAAGAAGGAGGAGGGATCGGCGGAGGAGCAGAAGACGAAGCCATAGAGCCGCGAAGCACACATTGAATGAGCCGTCACGCTGTCTGTGAGAACGCTCTGAAACAGACGTCATGCTCTGGATACCCACCCGACGAAACGATTACGGGATCGGATTATGAGGATTATGGAGGCCGTATGCGCGTTGCCGGGTAGCCATTACCCACATCGCGGACTTGGATTCGGCCTGAAAAGAGGGTCTGGTCCGGAACCGGAAGCGTAGCGGGCTTTAGCGGAAATAAGACGTGGAAGCTAGAGCAGGAGCTGAGAGAATTGCACAGCTGGTGTGGCCTTGATGTGATTGAGTTATTGTGAGTGAAAATGAGAAAAGTAAAAGGGGAAACGTACGGTTGAACTGGCGATTATGTCTCCAGGGCTGGCTGATGCTTGTCTGTCGCTCACCTTGCTCACCTTTCTCCTCACCTGGACAGGCCACCGCCTCAGCTCCTACACCGGCCCCTCGGCGTGGGCCTCACCGTGTCCACCTCGGCCAGCCAATCAGCAATTTCCTATTTCAATGCGGGGAGTGCGCCGGCGGGGAGCTCCAGAAATTTTACGCAGCCGACATCGCCCCAAATTTCCTGGGGGGTGGGACATGGCCTACGGGTATGGACCTAGGTCAAACTATCTTCAACTTCGTGTGTGCGCCGTGTCCCTGTGACTGTCCCTGTGATCTCAGGTCTTTCTCTACACCGCACCAGCTTTCCGTGACTCACCTCCTCACCCTTACAACACCATAAAAAGACCCGAGTCGAGAGGACGGGCAATGAATTGAGGCCTGACTTACTTCAATCGACACGACTTACAACTCTTTTCTTCCCCCTCTCCGCCCCTCCTCCTCCGCATTCGCTTGAATATTGGGCCGGCGGTCCCTTTTCGACGCAATGCTCTCCCGGTGCATCGCCCGCCAGTCGACAGCTCTCAGAGCTGCGACGAGGCATTCGTTCGCGAGCAGCCATGCGTATGCTACCCAATTGACCCTGTAACAAGACCCAATCGCTGACAATGACTCTCCCCGGATCAGCCGCCTCCTCTCCACCACCGCCGCCCGTCGCGCCGACGACAGCAAGCTGAACAAGGTCTCGGCGACAATCACCCAGCCCAAGTCCCAGGGCGCCTCCCAGGCCATGCTCTACGCCACGGGCCTGACGGAGGACGACATGAACAAGGCCCAGGTCGGAATCTCCTCCGTCTGGTATGAGGGCAACCCCTGCAACATGCACCTGCTCGACCTGTCCAACCTCGTCCGCGACTCCGTCCGCAACGCCGGCCTGATCCCCTACCAATTCAACACCATCGGCGTCTCGGACGGCATCTCCATGGGCACCAAGGGCATGCGCTACTCGCTGCAGTCGCGCGAGATCATCGCCGACTCCATCGAGACGGTCATGAACGGCCAGTGGTACGACGGCAACATCTCCCTCCCCGGCTGCGACAAGAACATGCCCGGCGTCGCCATCGCCATGGGCCGCGTCAACCGCCCCTCCATCATGGTCTACGGCGGCACCATCCAGCCCGGCTGCAGCAAGGCCGGCGAGTCCATCGACATCGTCTCCGCCTTCCAGGCCTACGGCCAGTACATCACCGGCGAGATCACCGAGGAGCAGCGCTTCGACATCATCCGCAACGCGTGCCCCGGCAGCGGCGCCTGCGGCGGCATGTACACCGCAAACACCATGGCCACCGCCATCGAGACCCTCGGCCTGACCATGCCCGGCTCGTCGAGCAGCCCCGCCGAGCACCCCGCCAAGAAGGCCGAGTGCGAGACCATCGGCGCCGCCGTCCGCAACATCCTCAAGGAGGACATCCGCCCCCGCGACATCATGACCCGCCAGGCCTTCGAGAACGCCATGGTCGTCGTCAACATTCTTGGTGGCAGCACCAACGCCGTCCTGCATCTGCTTGCTATTGCTGACTCCGTCGGCATCAAGCTTACCGTGGACGACTTCCAGGCCGTCTCCGACCGCACCCCCTTCCTCGCCGACCTGAAGCCCTCGGGCAAGTACGTCATGGCCGACATGCACGACATCGGCGGCACCCCCGGCCTGCTCCAGTTCCTCCTCAAGGAGGGCCTGATCGACGGCTCGGGCATCACCGTCACCGGCAAGACGATGAAGGAGAACGTCGAGAACGTCAAGGGCTTCCCGGACAGCCAGCAGATCATCCGGCCCTTCAGCAACCCGATCAAGCCGACCGGCCACATCCAGATCCTGCGCGGGCAGCTCGCGCCGGGCGGCTCCGTCGGCAAGATCACGGGCAAGGAGGGCCTGCGCTTCGAGGGCAAGGCGCGCGTGTACGACGACGAGGACGACTTCATCGCGTCGCTGGAGCGCAACGAGATCAAGAAGGGCGAGAAGACGGTCGTCATCATCCGCTACGAGGGCCCCAAGGGCGGGCCCGGCATGCCCGAGATGCTGAAGCCCAGCTCCGCCATCATGGGCGCCGGGCTGGGCAAGGACGTCGCGCTGCTGACGGACGGCCGCTTCTCCGGCGGCTCGCACGGGTTCCTGATCGGGCACATTGTGCCGGAGGCCATGGAGGGCGGGCCGATTGGGCTGGTGCAGGACGGGGATGTGATTACGATTGATGCGGAGTCGCGCGTGATCGACACGAATGTGTCGGAGGAGGAGATGGCGAGGAGACGGGCGCAGTGGAAGGCGCCGCCGCTGAAGTACAGCAAGGGCACGCTGAAGAAGTACTCCATGCTTGTCAGCGACGCGTCCTCGGGCTGCGTCACGGACGGCAAGTTGCAGTAAGGAAGGAGACGAGAGAGAGGGAGGTAGTGAACGGGTCTGGTTCAGGGAGGGGGCAAAGGGGGCGGTTTTTCCACCACTAGAGATTTACGCTTTGTTATACCATCTTACTTGTACGGCTTCGGAAAAGGTAGTCCAAAATCGGAGTTTTGTTTACGGTTCGTCTCTGGTGGTTGTACATCACTGAAGTGTGTATATGGTGTGGGGGTGTTGAGCAAATTTCTGAGCGCTCGAAGAAAAGAATTGGAATCGTGGTATATGGAAGCTCGCCAACAAAAACGTACAAACGTACACATTACACAGCGGCGCGCGTCTGTAAAAAGACGGGGCGCCCGCTCATGACCTGCTTTTCTTCATCTCTTCCCCCTCCCAGTCCGTTAGTGATTTCGAAACATGGCGCGTTCATGGCAGCCCCGGCTCCTAGCTATGCAAATACCCGAACAAGTTGTCATTAAATCACTGCTGGCCGCCTTTCCTGCTCATCTTTTTTGTGTGTTGTGGTTGGGTTCACTGCGGTGACGGAGGGATTTCACTTTTTCCTTCCGCTCCATGCCTCGACGAAGGCGGCCTTGTCTCTCAACGTCAGGCCCACACGTTTGTTCCGGCACAGCCTGGCCAGCGCCTCGGCGACCTTGTCGAGCACGCGCTGCTCCTCGGCGGAAAGCCCCGTAGGCTCGCCGCCCATGCGTCGCTGCGCAGAGGCGCCGGTGTCGTGGGAGGATGACACGCCGTTGGTCTGGGCGGCAGAGGAGTTGAGGATGCTCTCGGCGACGCGGACGCGGATGCAGGTGGTCGGGCGAGAAAGAAGATCCCAGAGGAACTTGAACCAGCGGCCGGGGACGGGGGTGGTGACGTCGGCCGGGGTGTAGCGGATGCTGACGGGGAAGATGTGGACGTCGGGCTTGGCGGCGAGGAGGGACGGCGTGAAGGGGAGGACGCCCTTGCCATTTGTGGTGGTGGCCTCGGGGAAGACGGCGACGACGCGGTCGGGGTAGCGCTCGAGGAGGGCGGCGAGGTCGGTGAGCTTTGCGCCCTGGCGGGGGGCGAAGCGGACGGGGGAGAGGGCGTAGAGGACGGCGCGGAGGAGGGAGATGCGTTCGACGGAGCGGGTGTTGGGGTAGGAGACGGTGAAGATGGGGTCGAAGATGGCGGCGAGGTAGATTGCGTCGATGGGGGAGGTGAAGTTTGCGGCGATGACGGAGCCCGGGTGGGGGAAGCGCTGCGGGGGCTGCTCGGCGAGGGTGCCGCGGCGGACGCCGTCGAGCTGGAGGTCGACCCACCAGATGCCCGGGATGCCCATCATGCCCCAGAGGAGGATCTTGCGGGCGGCGACGGGCAGGAAGGGCAGGTGGTGGAGGACGAGGAAGTAGGTCGCGACGTAGGTGATGAAGAACGGGAGGCGGATGAGGAAGAGGAAGGCGTGGAAGACGGAGGAGAGCGCAGAGAGCGGCGTCTTGACGGGGATGAAGGGCGAGATGCCGGAGCCTGGGTTGGGTGCGTGTTAGCGACGGCGATGTGAAAACAGTCGTGATGATGCGTGGGGGTGCTAACCTTTATCGCGGAACTGGCTGAACTTCTCCATGGCTGCGTTTGAGGTTTTTGGGTATGCGGTTGAGGATCGTATAAGTCGGAGCAAGAGGCCGGAAGCGGGAGGTTCGGGGTGTAGATCACGGCGGCATGTGGCTCCGTCCGCAATGCGATTCGTGAAGGGATGCGCTGCCGAGGGAGGGGGAGTCGCGGTCCGAGTCGAGCTTCGTCAATATCGGGATTGATGGCTAGCAATGAAGGATCGCCTTGCGAGAGAGGATGGGCAGAAAACGGCGTCGACGGAACAACAGCGGTGATACGCGTGCCTCTGCACGGCAGCCTTCGTGTCCTGGTTGATCGGGCAGATTCCTCGTCGTCGGCGGGGGGGCGTCAAGACACAAATCTCTGGCGGGAGCTGGCGAATGAGCTTTCCAACGTCATGGTGCGACAGGCTGGTCTTCGTGACATGTGAAAAGGCCACACTGCGACCTTGTCTGCGCTGGGCGTTTGGCGGCGCAAGAAAGCTGCTGCTGGTCTGACCGCTCTTGCGACCGCTTTCCATCTTTGGACTGGTGCCCCGCTTTGTGACGGTCAAAATTCTGGCCTGACTTTTGAGTCGGGACGGGCGTCGGCCTTAGGCAGGAACAGGGAGCTTCAGTCCGCGGGTGGCACCGGCGTCCCTTACCTAAGCGGCTTTCTTGGTGAGGTGTTCCTGGGTGGCTGGGATTAGACTAGCTTAGGTAAGGCACCTGACCCAGACATCTGGCTTAGGTAAGGTGCACAACTTGCACAAGCCCGTCGCCCCGACAACGACGGTCACAATCCAGTGTAAACAGGCGGCCCCCTGTGAGGGCCTCCACAATCCCCAATCGGGAAGCGCAAACAAGCCGTCACAGCAAAAAGACGGCAGATTGGCACCTCGAGCTCGTGCACTCAAATCCACACCCCTCCCCATATTCAATCATAGCTGTGGACTTTTCGCGATTTGTATTTGCCATTTCGCATGTTTGCAGCTTCAACTCTACAACAGTACCGAACGAACGAAGAAGACGTCGTCGCCGTCGCCCACCGCCAGCAGCGGCTACTCGCCACAGTACCTATCGCACATTAATCGTCCCAGTCGAGTCGAGTCTGTCAACAAGCCCCGCCGCCGCATCGACGACAACACCACCACCGCCAGTCAACATGGACTCCTCGGAGAATACGGTGCGTTCGTTCTGCGCCTCCTGCGATGACATTCACGACAGGAGAAAAAACAAAATTGGCTGACTCCCGATGGCAATGCAGCAGCACCAGTTCCGAACGTCCGTCATACGACCCCCCAGCGCGCTGCCCCGACCGGGGACGAGCATGTCGCACTCGTCGAGTATCCATTCGGGCGGGCTTTCAGAGATGAGCGATGCGCAAAACAACAGTCGGACGATGAACAACAATAGCAGCATGATTCCACCGCCATCATCGGCCAAGGTTGGCTCGTTGGTCGACCTCAAGCGACATGTCCCGCAGCCAGGTGGGTATTTTCCTGTTCCAGCTGTTCCAGTGCTGCAGGTGCTTGCCAGCGAAGTGTATCAAAGCCCGCTGACCGCTCTTTTGCTGCAGCCCAGATTTCGGACCCGAAGCGCGGCAAGACCCTCGCACAGCGCGCTGGCGAATACCCCGGCAGAGACGCCGCACACTCAACACACCCTTCAACGGCAGCAGCGGCTGGCCACAATGCTGCTGCTGCTGGTGCTTCTGGCCTCACGAGAGCGGGTTCGGTGAGGGGTCAGACTCTCGCATCGGTAAGTCACCACCACCACAGGTGCACACACACTGTGACACCACTCGATTGATTGGACTCGTCACTCGCAGGAGTGAAATGGGTCCATTCTCTCTTTTTTTCCTGCCCTCTCGTCCCGTCCACGTCCACGTCCACGTCTTGTCCCGCCCCCATTCCCAACCAACCTTCAAACCCACCTTGCTCAAGTCTTCCCCCCTCCCCCTCTTTGCTACTCCTACTCCCTGCGAACCCTCGTCAACCTTCGAATGTCCTTTACATGATCCCCCCCGAGCCGGCTCGGACGTCGCGATGGAGCTGTGTGCAACCAGCGTCGACGTCGACGTCCTCCGCATTGCTCACTGGATCTGTGTCCATCTTTACCGTGCCTCTCGACGAGCCCTGCGTACCATCATCTGCGTCGCCCCGCGGTTGTCAACCCTGCCGGGATTGCTGTTTGCCCTGTCGCTGCACTGGGACCACACCGACGTCCATCATCCAGGCCTGCACCAAGAGAGACAGCTCACCATGATCCGCCTCGACTCTCGACGACAGCTTCAGCCATTTCAACCGCTGCCACCTGGTCCTGGCCCGACCTACTTCCGCACCACCTCTGGCCGCTTCCAGCTATGTCTCGGCAGCCAGAGCGACAACGGCAGCTCCCGGGGCGTTCGTCTGTTGGTTGATGCAGAGGTGCACCAGGCGACTACTGAGGCGTGCATCACGGACATCACAGACGACATCGGGGACAGGGATGACATGCTTTCTGTACCACAGGCTGCTCGTCACAAAACCGACCTGTGCCTATGCTGACTCGCTAGCAGTTCAGAAACCCCGCCAGCAACGCCCTCGCGCGTCACAACTCGACCTCGTCGACGACTTCACGATACGGCCAAAACAACAACTTTTCCGCCAGCGTCGGCCCCGGCACCAGACAGCGCCATGAACGCTCACAGTCGTCGTTGGGCAATAGCCGGTCGGTTCACGCACAGTCGGTCTCCGGACATCCGCGCTCCCGAAACGCAAACACCGCAAGACCTCGCACAGCTATCGGCAATCGAATTGAGGATGAGTGTGATGGACCAATGGCACAACAGCATGGTACGATCAGTCAATTTCGTCAACTGAACTTTCAACGCAATTTTGAATTTCCGCACAACACGTCAAGACATGCCATTCCAGCACCCCAGATGAACCACCCGTCACGCAGAGAAGTATCTCTCACCAGCCGGTTCGGTGCACTGTCCATTAAGGACGACACCAGCTCGGATTCTGCCCAAGATGAAGATCAAGTGGTTTTCAGCCAAGAAAACAGCGTCAGCTCCGCGACAACGACTGCGAGCGGCGCCGCGCAAATGGACAACGTCACCATGCGCTCCCCTCGCAAGCTCGCCATGAAACCGCCAGACCTGTCGCCGAAGAAGAGGCACGCCAGTCGTATGACTGACTCCGCCACGCCTTCGCCAGACTCTAAGCGCGTTAGAGCCGACATGAAAGTATTCGAAGAGGCGATCATGTCCACCATCAAAGAATCCAGATCCCCCGCCAGATGCCCCTCCCCTAGTAAACTCATGTTCTTGACCAAAGATTCTAACACAACTCAATTCACAGCATGGGATGTCGAGGGACGCTTGGGAGAGCTAGACTCTCAGTTTAAGAAGGTGCAGGACTCGATGAACAGCATGATTTCCGACAAGGAGTTGATGGATGAGAGAGTTGAGATGTACAAGAAGAGAAGTAAGTCGACCGATGAGAGATGAGATGGAAGTTGGCTGACGGTCGCAGTATCCGAGCTGGAAACCGAGCGAGACAAGTTCGCAGACCGGAATGAGAGCCTGCACTCGGAGCTTAACAGCATGCGGGAGCAGGTTTCTAAATTGACGATTGAATCAGAGACTGAGAAGCGCAGCCACAAGTACGAGCTCGAGGATGAGGCTCGCAAGCGCCGCCATGAGGTAGAGCAGCTCCGACGTGAATTGAGAGATGAGGTTGCACGGCAGGAGAAGAGCCAGAGCGAGGCGTTGGCTGCCTTGGAGCGACATTACAAGGTCATGATTGAGGATGAGCGGGCCAAGCAGGGCAAGGAGATTGAGCACCTTCGCATGAGACTCGGAAACGAACAGCAGGACCTCCACCTGAACCTGCAAAAGAAGGACCGCGAGGTGTCAGAGATGCGAGCTGTGATTGAGGGGCTAAGAGGCGACTTGGACCGCGAGCAGAGCCTGAAGAAGGGGCTCGAGGCAACCATCACTGAGCTCTCGTCCTCTACTCACCAACTTCAGGGCCGAATCAACTCCCTCACCGGACAAGTTGACTACCTCCAGTCCGACAGCAAGGCGCAATCCGACTCTTACACGCAAATGGAGGCGAGACTGCAGGAGGCTCTTGAGCAGGCGGAGTTTGCCAAGGAGAAGCTCATTAAGGAGGAGACGGAGCGCCGCATCCTCTTCAACAAGTACCAGGAGCTCAAGGGCAACATCCGTGTTATGTGCAGAGTGCGCCCCGTTCTCAGTGCTGCGGAGGGTGCGCCGGCGCAGGTTGCGTACCCCGACGACAAGACCTCGGCCGAGATCGCCCTCGCTGGACCCGAGGAGATGAACAGCATTACCGGCAAGGCTACCAGAAAGAACTACAACTTTGAGTTCGACCGCGTCTTCGACCCCAAGGCGCAGAACCAGGACGTGTTTGACGAGATTTCCCAATTGGTGCAGAGCGCGCTCGACGGATACAACGTGTGCATCTTCTGCTACGGTCAAACAGGATCCGGAAAGACTCACACCATGTCGTCTCAAGACGGTATGATTCCTCGTGCGACACACATGATCTACGACACGGTCAACAAGCTCAAGGAGAAGTCGTGGACATACAAGATGGAGGGATCCTTCATTGAGGTGTACAACGAAGAGCTGAACGACCTGCTCACCGAGGGCAAGGGACGCAAGCTCGAGATCCGCCACGACGACGTGCGCAAGCAGACAACGGTCGTCAACTGCAAGTCGGTGTCGCTGGACTCGGCGGACACGGTTGAGATGATGCTCGACGAGGCGCAGAAGAACCGATCTGTGGCGGCAACCAAGGCTAACGAGCGGTCGTCTCGTTCGCACAGTGTCTTCATCCTCAAGCTGGTGGGCTTCAACTCGGCAACGGGAGAGCGTTGCGAGGGCACCCTCAACTTGGTGGACCTGGCTGGTTCGGAGCGTCTGAAGCACTCGCAGGTCGAAGGCGACAGGATGAAGGAGACACAGAACATCAACAAGTCCTTGTCATGCCTTGGTGATGTTATTGAAGCGCTCGGCAGGGGGAGCGGACACATTCCGTACCGCAACTCCAAGCTGACGCACTTGCTGCAGTACTCCCTCGGGGGCAACAGCAAGACGCTCATGTTTGTGATGGTTAGTCCGTTGGAGACTCACCTCAAGGAGACGTTGACGAGTTTGAGATTTGCTACGAAGGTAAGCGGGATGCAGAACCAGCTTCTGAAGAAGACGAGACTGACGAGGCACAGGTTCATAATACCCACATTGGTACGGCGAAGGCGACGAAGAAGGTTTAAAAGGCCAGAGGGCTGGCTATGGAGGCGTTCTTGGATGAGTGGACACAGTGACACGGCGACAGGCGTTGGAGGAATTTTGCGCTGCAGATGGGGCATTGTCGAGTTTGAGTTTGTATATCCTAGAAATACGTACAAGTACGATTTCTGCACACAGTCAATACAGCACGAAGGTTGTTCAGGCAGTCATTTGAAGTTGTGATGGTTGTGAGGCTGTGATTGTTGATGTGTTCTGGCCATGGCCAAGCATGGGTCTTGGTCTTGGGGGCCCCCTTCTGTCAGCGGGCGCTAAACGGCCCTAGACCTGCGTCATTCCGCGGCAGGCCCCGGGCCACACGGACGCTGCCCTGGCACACGGAAACAAGGCGCAGCCAGCACCCACCAGGCTGTTTCCAGGCGGGGGCCTTCCAACAAACGCTGAAGACCTCGGTGCAAGGCGGTGCGGTGCATTGGATGGCATCATCCCCCACCCTCACCACTCCACAACCACTCCTGTAAGCGTTTCGCCGGCCGAGCAATTGGATCAACAAAGGACTGGTACTGGTGGCAAGGGAGCTTGCATTCTATTCTTTGTATCTCGTTTTGCACGAAAACATCATCACATTCATTCTTGGACATTGCTGCAGCAGATTGCACCGGTAGGCCCGACAACCAACCGAACAAACGAAACGTCTCGGCAGACCGTCGTCGACAGCTTCCGAACCACGAACGACCTCACGAGACTATACACTCTGCACTCGAAGCAGACCCGAGCGGGCCACCGACTTCGAAATAGGATATCTAAAGGTGGATCGGGCTGCTTGCCGAGGACACAGCTTCCCAGCCGCCATAATGATGCGCCAGCAGAGGAAGGGTCTCTCGAGCTCCATGTGGGCGTCCGAGGGAAAGTCCACGAGCCTCGGCCGTCCCTCGACGACTCCCAAGGCGAAAGCCCCGACGAGCTCGACAGCCAACCCCGTAGTACCACGGCAGCCCTCTCCAACGATCCCCGCCGAGTCCTGCTCCGCGGTGAATAGCATTCCCACCCCGCCGATGAGCACCTCGGGGTTTGCCTCCACGACTCCCGCAGCGACGAAGGCGAAGACCACGACGGCGGCGTACAAGAGCAGTGACCCCGCAGCCGACGCTGCACAGGCACACAGAGAGCTCAAGCGCTACGAGCAGATTGTGCGGCGGATGCAGTGGAAGAAGCCGTTCCTGAGCGAGGGCTACGACAAGGCGACGGTGAAGTTCGCGGACGAGAAGGGGCGGGCGGAGGCGGAGATGATGTTCAAGCTTGACTTTTACGAGTACTACATGCTGCTGGAGAGGGCGCTCGTGCACCTGATGGGGGTGTTTGAGATTGGCGTGTCGCCGGAGACGACCTCGACGTGGGGGTGCAGCAGCAGCAGCAAGAATGGCAGAGGGGCGGACTTCTCGACGAAGCACAGCTTCCACGAGAACGTGATCTTGTCGCTGCAGAAGGAGGAGAACCCGCTGCATGGGGTGCTCGGGACGGGCGACGTGCTGTTCCAGCTGTCGCGGGCGAAGACGTTGCGGAACTGGTGGAAGCACGCCGAGGACGAGAGTAAGCTGGGCGCGCGTAAGAGGCGGGCGGCGACGGCGCCGTTGGAGAGTTTTGACCTGACGCTGATTTTCAATGCGGTGTTTGAGGGGCTGGATAAGGGGTATGTGATTGCGGATAGGTGGGTGGAGGAGCTGCAGAGCAGGATGAGCTGGGCGGACGAGGTGATGGACACGGAGACGGATGGAGAGGATGCGTTTGACTGGATGGTTGACGCGATGGACTGGCAGGCTGTTTAAAGGTGGCATATGAGCGAGGCGCCGATGGGGATGGATGGAGTGGAGGATGCATCGTTAGGCGATACCCTTATGGTTCATGCATATTCGAGCATGGCGTACGTTGGATAGGATTAAACACGCGGGTTTCTTAACTCTATGTTCAAGAACGTGGTTGTGGTGGTGGTGGTGTTTGATATGTGAGTATGCACATTGCAGCCCCGCTGACGAAGTGGCTTGTGGGGGGGTTGGGTGAGACATGGAGTGTGAAGTGAACCAACTCCTTTGCCAAGTCTTTTTTTTTTTTTTCCTTATCTGTGTGACTTGTTCTGCCGGCTTTGCATATATCAGATGGGGATCCGGTTTTTTAACGACCGCGCCCCGAGGACACCGCGCGGAGACGCATGTGAGCGTTCTTGAAGTGGTCCGGAGGGAGTGTGAGAGTGGAGAGGAGGAGTTGGGACTCCACTGCCGCATCGCGATTTGAATTGAGGAACTGGAGGGAAGCAAAGGTCTTTTGAAGTGTGGGATTCTTTGGATGTACGGATTTAGTCTACTGAGGCGTCTAGAAGTGCGATGGTTTTGGACTGCGCCCGTGGGTTGGTCGGCATCGGGGCCGTTCATCTGTCCGGGAGAGGCAGATGTACAACCCAGGCTGAGATTATGTTTCTAGTCTGTCTTGCGGAAAAGAAACGGCTTGGCTTGGATGGCGGTGGGCATGTGGGATGCGGGATGCGAGGGGAACGACGTTTTGTCGTATGTATGTCTCAAGACGCAACAGGAGCTTAAGGCACAATGCAAAGCTCACCAGATGGTCATTTCTTGTTCTCAATCACTTGTTGTACAATCAAATGGTCACGCTTTGAAGAAAACACTTATTGGGAACGCGGGATATGCGAATGTTGCGAGCTGAACGAGAAGGGCAGGCAGTTTCGTAACCCCACATAATCCAAGACAAACATGATCAACGGCGCCATGCAGAGGGAAAGGAAGCTTGTTGCCCACTCCCGCCGCTCAATGGCTGTCTGATGTGAGCTAGCCATATTATATGTTGCAGTCGGTTACTATATCCCGTTCAGACCGCAAGCGCGGGGGATGTGGGTGTGGGTGTCTTGTCACTGTCAGGTTTTGCGTGGTGACGGCTGCACGGCTCGAAGCTATCTGATAGGCAAACGGGAGGAGGTTCGGCTGGACGAAGATCGCAGAGGCAGACAACCGATGGAAGGGAAGGCAAAGCAGAGCAAGCATTGAAGCGGCTAAACCGTTTCGGTGGGTTGGGCATCCTTGTCAATGTTCAGAGTTTCCGCGCTCGGCTCCTCCATCTGCCGCGCACCGTCTCGTCGCTAGCGGCAGATCCAGCGGTTTGGGACCCCACCGGCGCCAACCACCATCCTCTGCCCTTTCTCTTCGTGTTGGACTCTGCCCTTGTTGGAATTGGTTCTGTGCTGGTGAGAGGGAGAGGATGGGGACTATGGAGATCCAGACTGGGCTCTGCTTGAAATTGTCTAGAGTATGATTGGGTTGCTGATCCGTTTCGCTGCGGTGAGGACATACCGCGTAGAGTAGCAGGGGGTTGCAGTGATGTCTTGAACCATGAGAGCGCAAGTCGTATTCGGAATCGTCATCCATTCTGGCGGGGTCGTTCGTTTGGATTCGCCCCGGGGAGGAGACATCCTTGCAAGGTGTCCAGACGAAGTTTGGGGATTGGACCAGGGGACCCCGTCCTGGATGGCCCGTGAAGTGAGGGGACAACGGAGAGAAAAGGCAGAGCTGTTGTTTCTGCGTCTGCCTATTCCCTTTCTCTCTTCTCTGTCGTCTACTAGCGCGGCGTTTGAAGTGGTTGACGGCGCTGGACTGTCTTCATTAGTCGGTTCGAGTGGCGGGCGCCGGCCTTGTATCATACTGACGCTATCCCACGTTGCGGACATACTTTACCAAGTTGCTCTCCCACCTCGTCTACACTTTCCCTCCTCCTTCTTCAACCCTCTAAGCAGAGGACAAAGCTTCCGGGCAGAGCGCAACTTGAACCATCACAAGACGAACCTCCTCCTCCCTCCATCCTCCTCTTTGAGACGAAAGACAGACACAGACAGACCACGATGTCGGTCTCGACGCTCCTCTCGACGGCGCTGCACCCGCAGAACTGGCCGACGAGCATCTGGGTGCTGCTCCTCACGGGGGTCGCCTACGCGGTGGGCTTCCTCGCGTACCGGCCGTCGTTCCCGCGCAACGCGCCGAAGCTGCTTACAGGGTACCCCGTGCTGGGGGCGCCGCGGTTCTTCACGGACCGGGGGAACTTCCTGACGGAGGGCCGGCGGCTGGCAGGGTCGGGGAACTGGAGCTTTTATTTTGGCAAGATGAGGATTGTGGGGTTGTCGGGGGAGCCGGGGCGGAATCTGTTTTTCGAGAGTCGAGAGTTGGATTTTACGAAGGGGTGAGTCTTCTCTTTCCCGATTACATGGTCTGGTCCAGGAGGAAGGGGAGAAGATCACTGACGATGATGATGCAGGTACGGCGCCCTCTTCAACGCGACGCCCAAGATCGAAGTCTCCCCCGACCAATCTGTGGAGGAGGACTTCGCGGCCAAGTTCAACCGCCTCATCGTGCGGCTCCTGCGCAAAGAGCAGCTCTGCAAACGCCTACACCTCCTCGTCCGCGACACGCACGACACGACCAAGCGCCTCGCCGGCCGCTCCACGAAGATCAGCGACCCGTTCGAGGACATGTACCGGCTCGTGTTCCAGCTGACGATGCGCATGGTGGGCTGCGACGAGATCGCCGAGGACGACGCGCTGCTCGTCAAGACGCTGCGCATCTTCGAGGGCATCGACGCCGCGAGCACCGCGACGAAGGTCATGTTCCCCTGGATGCCGACCATCGGGCACTTCCGGCGCGTGTACTCGGGCGCGCAGATGTACATGATCCTGGAGCGGGTGATCAAGGAGAGGAAGGCGAGGGGCGTGGACGGGAGCGACGCGCTGCAGTACCTGACGGACGAGGGGTACACGACCGTCGAGATGGTGGCGTTCATTGTGGGCGCGCTGTTCGCGGGGCTGATTAATAGCGGGATTAATGCGGCGTATTTGCTGTGCTTTTTGGGCGCGAATGAGGAGTGGTATGGGCGCGTGCAGCGGGAGGTGGACTCTGTGATTGCGAAGCACCGGCGCAGCGAGGAGGAGACGCCGGAGGAGGTGTTTGCGAGGTTTGAGGTGGAGGACTGGGAGGCGGAGTTCCCGATGGTTGATCTGGGGCTGAAGGAGACGATTCGGCACTCGATCACGGGGTGCGGGTTTCGGTATAACGGGACCGGGAAGGATATTCCGATCGGGGACTCGGGGGAGGTCGTCCCGGCGGACGCGTTTGCGGTGTATCACTTTGACGATACGCATATGAGCGAGCGGTTCTTCCCGGAGCCGTTGAGGTGGGACCCCGGGAGGTTCTTGCCGCCACGGGAGGAGGATAAGAGGGATCCGAGGGCGTTTAACGGGTGGGGGAGCGGGCGGCATCCGTGTTTGGGGATGAGGGTGAGTTTTCCTTTTTCTTCTTTTGGAGTTTGCTTGCTTTTTTGGAATGTCTTGGTTCGTTGGAGATGAGGCTTGCTAACGAGGTGCGCTGCGACAGTTTGCCAAGCTGGAGACGTTCGTGGCGACGGCGATCTTCGTGGCCAAGTTTGACTACCATCTGTGCGATGCGGACGAAAACAGAATGGACAAGGTGCCGGAGGACTCGGTGGACCGCAACACGCACTCTGCGTCGAAGCCGAGGAACAACCTGTACTTGAAGTATACCGAGAGGACGCGGTGGGCGAAGGCGTGATGGTGTTTGGGGTGAGATAGGGTAGATTGGATAGGGAGAGAACATGTCTGGTTTTGAAGACGTCTGTGAGCGTGTCATGTCATTGCATGTGTTTCTTACCGTGAGAGGCGGCTTGATGGAAGATTTGATGTAAAGTGCCGTTTTACTTATTCCAGCATCATGAATGATGACGATGCTTTGTGTGAATGATTTCTTTTCGTTTCCCGGCCACTCGTTCGGCGAAGATGTGACCAACATATGAATGTCCGAAATCAGATGTAATCAATAGATGCCACCACCGAAAGTCTAGACCACCGAACGCCGAAGCGGAGGACGCCCCGCCACCCGCAGCGAGAAGCTGTGATTGGCTGGGCGCATTGGGCGGTCGCTTCGCACCGGCACGTCACTGCGCAATCTCATTCATCTCAACTCAGTTCCGTCTGCACTCAGATCTGGACTTCCATCCCCCATCTCCGGTGTTTGCCCCCAACCTCACTCCTACTCTTGCGTTCATTTTCTCTCATTTGACTTACTGCGGAAGGTGCGAAGCTTCTCCAGAATCACGGAGGAAGTTGGATCATAGACAAGGAACCCGGCATCGGCGTCTTTGTTCATCTCCATTTGATTCGGACCTCACGCCCAGCTCAGTGAGCACCGTCCGGCCCGCAACTCCGACGAAGGGAGCTGGTGGAGGAAACATCATCCGGACATCTCCTCTTCGCCACACTCACCAGGCAAACTCCCCTTCACAACCACAACGATGGTCGTCGTAACGTACCCCAAAGAATGCGAAGTCGTCCAGCCCGCCCCGCCGCGCGGCCGGGCCGCGACACCGCTCTTCCTCCTCCACGACGGCGGCGGCACCACCTTCGCCTACCACTGCCTCTCGCCGCTCGACCGCGCCGTCTTCGGCATCGCGAACCCGCGCTTCACCTCCGGCACGGAGTGGCCCGGCGGCGTGCCCGAGATGGCGCGCGCGTACCTGCGCATGATCCGCAACACCGTCGCGGGGGCGGAGTACCCGCCCATGGCGCCGTGCACGCTGACGAAGGACGGGCGGCGGCGGTGGAAGATTTTGTTAGGAGGATGGAGCCTGGGCGGGCTTTTGTCGTTGGAGATTGCGCGGCTGCTGGTCACGGGGAAGAACGAGGGCGGCGTGGACGAGGGCGCGGGGGACGGCGGGGACGAGGTCGAGATTGTGGGGCTGGTGATGATTGACAGCGTGTACCCCGTCTGGCCGGTGGGGTCGGAGGTGAAGATTGGCACGTGGATCGAGACGGAGGTGCCGGAGCACAAGAACCTGAAGCTGGCGCGGCGGGCGATGAAGCTCGCGGGCGGGATGGTGAAGGTGTGGAAGATGCCGCGGTGCGGGGCGGCGTTCCGCAACGGGGTGGACTACGAGGTGCAGGAGGAAGGGAAGGATGTGGAGAAGTCGTTTTACGGGAGTCGCGCGGAGAAGGAGACGGCCGAGGTCGTGTGGGATCGGCCGCCGCGGGGCGTGCTTGTGCGGGCGGCGGATTGTGTGCCGATGCCTGGGGAGGGGATCAGTCCTGTGGATGTGTATCGCGGGGACGCGAAGCTGGGGTGGGATGGATATTGCCCTGGGTATGTTGAGAAGACGTTTGTGACGAAGGGGAATCACTTTGATATGTTTGCGTGGGGGTATGTTGATGAGATTACGGAGAGGGTGGCGGAGGCATGTCGGTACTTGGAGGGATGATTGTCAGAGGCGGAGATGGTTGGAAGGTTGGGTTGATAATGACTTTGAGGTCGTAATACAGGCGCATGGTTGGGTAATTTTGGATAGACTGCATACGGTGTCGGGCACACGGAACCATAGACGATATCATACTGGAAGCTTACGTAGAGGAATGCATCTTGCTTATACTTAAGACCTCATTCTTTACGCAGTGAGTGTGTGCGATGGCCCTCACGAGTGACTGCCGAATGAAATCAGAAGGCAGCAGGTGCTTCAAAATAATAAAAAGGCAGCTGGCAGCAAAAGATTGCGTCCGCCGGGGTTCGAACCCAGGTCCCTGGCTGTCATTCTCTGAGAGAGTGGGAGGCCAGAATGCTAAACCACTGCACCACGAACGCGCTTTGATTTGAGATGCTGAGGACGACGGCAGGAACAGTCATAGGGCGGCGGACGCGGGAATGCAGTTGTTCTTGCTCAAAGGGAGAGTCGCCAACTGGGTGCTCCTGCCTGTTTGCTTCACAGAGGCGAATCGGGCAGGCACGCACCGGAGTGGACCCACTCACCCGGAGGACCAGTGCCGTCCTATGGCCCGGGCTTCTCACCGCTCCGGCTCGGCCACGGGAGGATGCAGAACGATCGTTTGCTTGAATTCAGGACCTAGCCTCAACCTTTCGAAGCAAATAAGCCACACAGCTGTCCACTCGTCCCTTTAGTTTGCCCCCTCCACCCCCGTCGCCACCACAACCCTCTCCTTCTCAACAACAACCGCTCCCGGAACAGCGCCCTGCACACCCCCAATCCTCGCCGGCGCCTCCCCCCTCGCCCACGCCTCCAGCGGCGTCGTCAACACCTTGCGCAGCGCCGCGAACCCGTACCCGACGACGTACATCATCAACAGACTGAACATCGCCCACGTCACCGAGACAACCTGGAAGATGAGCCAAGGACTGTCCTCGAGCGAGTCGCCGAACGTGAAGCCGATCTTCTCCTCGAACTCGACCAGCGCCGTGGTGAAGTTCTGCCGCGACTCGTCGTCGTGGAAGAAGCCCTTGCCGCCGGCGGCCGTGTCCTCCTTGTCGTCGGCGTCGAGGGTCGAGGCGAAGAGGAAGAGCCCGCCGAAGACGACGAGCAGGCAGAGCATGAAGAGGATGCGCGCGAGGTGGAGGATCCAGGTGATGGAGAAGAGGAGGAGGACGAGGGCGCCGTGGGGGGAGCCGTTGTCTGCTGTTGCGAGCCAGGTGGCGAGGTTGCCTTGGGACGATCGCGGTGTGTTTGGGGCTGGTGCGCGAGTTGGAGTCGAGGCGGCGACGATGAGCTTGGCGACGAGGAAGGTGAGGAGGGAGGGCAGGGCGATGAGCTGGAGGAGGCCTGGGTCCTGGCCGAGAGCCGTCATGGCGACGCAGACGAGGATCATGAGGGACCATGAGCCGAGGATGGAGACGGCGAGGCCGGTGTAGAGCCACGAGGTGGCTTGGCGGAAGATGTTGGCCATGGGATGGGTGGTAGACGGCCAGGTCCCGATGAGCTTAGATTGATGACACGAGCTTCGAGGTTGAGTGGTTCAGGCGGCTGATGACCTGGATATATTGTCAGTCGCCGGATGGTCCTGACACACAAAAGAGGGATTTACCATATAGAAGAACTCTCTCGATCAATTTGTTCGAGTTCTTGGCCTGTGATTGACAGTCATCGTGGGATGAGATGGGAGGAAGGTGAAGATGAAGATGAAAAAGGGGGTCCACTGTCGTCTGCCTGGATCCTTCTGCTAACCGAAAATAGACTAGCGTATACCCGACGTGAGTTCTGCTCCGATGACTTCCCCAACCAAATACGGATATCCGACACTTACAAATCTTGCAAGAAACTAAAATCTCATCCGAACTGATATTCTATTGATGGATTCAAAAAGGGGTCTATGGAAAAACCGAAGCTTCAGAATGAAATCCTTTTGGTTGACTGGACATTGGCCTCAAGTAATTACCCCGTCTTTCTTCCCATGAACCTCCGGCTCGCCGCTTAGAGGCCGTCACTTATATGAGCCTTGCATGGATGAGGGAGGGTATCGAAGTTTGTGAGGGTCGATCATGCTTTACAGTACCAAAAATCGTGCTTGAAGTATTTTCAACCTCCATGTTTTACGTTTTGACTCGTGCGCGTAAATTCACAGCTACTCTCAACCTGTATGCGCGCAAAGGCGTCGAGCAGAACGTTTCTCGCTGGATTTGTCGTCCCTTTCGTATTTCTTGACGAGCCTATCAGCTCCATCCTCGATAGGTCACTCTTGCTCGCTGCGAATCGCTCGAAGGTCCCTGGTGACATGAAAAATACAAGTATATGATGAAAATGCCTCCAAACCGCAGCTTAAACTCATATGAATTCAAATTCAGTCAACTGGCTCTCATCTTCCGGCCAATATTGTCCTTCTATTACCCCGTCGATTATACTGGGACCCACAAGAACGAAACTCGATCCCTGGGGACGAACAACGAATGGCAACGTGAGCCCAGCGAAGACGCATATCAAGTCACCCGGCTCGAGGCCGCAGGGACCGATCCCACAAGTGCCATTCGTCGTGAAAAATACCCTTCCCGTCCTGAAATAGTCCGCAAAGTCTTCATCCTGAGAGGCCTTCCAGTATTTGATCTTTACCGCACGAGGTTTTCTTGTGAGCCTCCATCCCTCCGATTCTAAGCTTATAAGCGATATCAAACTCGTGAAACTTTGCATCCTCCTAGTCTGGTCTGGAGATGCGACCGGTTTATCTCTCGAATCTTTGGCACTTGGGGCACTCAGCTCGGATACCCAGATAGAGACTGCACCCAGAACTGCATTTGCAACAGCTGGGCTGCAAGTCCTCCTGTCTTTTGCTTCTGGCTCGGACGGATGGTGAAGCCTGGGCCCAATGTGTGCACTGTCTACTCCCCCAATGATTCGCCCTTCCAAGTAAAGCTTTTTGTTGTCTTCCGAGAACCTGCACCGATACTGGCTGGTGCCGGATGGCTTGAACATGAATGCTAGCGATCTGTAGTTCCAAAATCGCTCCGGGATGTCGTTGCCGGCCCAGTCGACCGCCCAAGATGGTAAGTCTTTCAATGCTGTCCAGCGACTTGCCTCATACACAATATTCGACGACTCGGGCCCCTGAAGCATGTACTTGGTAGCTTCCGTAAATATGGACACAGTGGAACGATTGTAGTCAACTTCTACCTTGCCGAATGTATGAGGGTAAAGACTTCGCAACGCAAACACCTTGTCCCTTGGGTCAGAGGCTTTCATCGATATGAAATCCGCTGCCCTATATAGTTGAAGATCTCTGAAGACTTTCACGGTACGTGGATTGTTAGCTCTGTGGAAGACGTCCTGATGGAACACCATCTCACTGCGGGTGTTGCCGTATACGTTGCCAAACATATCGAGTGCCTTGTACACCAAATCCAGCCCTATAACTTGAGAATTTTGGCACAAGACTTTGACATTGACATGTGCAACCTCTTGTAGAGTCCAAGCTCGAGTCCAGTATGGCGCATCGCACCAATGCTGAAGACTCTTCTTGTCACGGCAGGCTATCTCGCGTTAGCTGAGAAGCGTAATGGTCTTCACGGTTTACATGGGTACTGGGATGGTGGTACCTTTGACCAAAATTCGACTTGCCATGTCTGAGACCCAGAACTTGAGGTCTTTTTCTAATTTCTTTTCGAATCCGGAAGTTGGGGGTTCTCTCAGGTCTTCGATCCAATCCAGTCTTCGGTGCGATAAGAATGATATTGTCTTCATGTCCTTTGGTGCCCATTGTTCTCCCAGCCAAACGATCACGAACTTCGCCTGGCGATATATATCTGCCATCATGCTCACTTGCACGTTCTTCTCTTCAGTGGCGGCTTGGTTGATGCATACGGCGTCCACCCAAACCCCAGTTCCTGCTCCCTGCACCAATTTTCGCAATTTTCGCAAAGCAGTAGCGCAATTTGGAGTGACGGGAATGGTTGAAGTTGAAGATCCGGAAGCATCTGACGCCGCGTCTTCTTGAACGAGCATGGGTTGACTCGGCGTTTCCCCGCCCCACGTATATGACAGGGCGTAGTAGTCTTCTGGCTGATCCAGACTGGTCTCAACAAGGCTGCAGGATAAAGGCGCATTGTCCTCAAGACTTGGGCAGAGTATAATCAGACGGATAGCCCGTTGATGTGGAAGTGGTTGATAAGAATAAATAGTCATGTTGAGTGATGACACAAATGCCGCCAACGGACACAGAAGATGTGAGATGAGAGTACTCAGTCTTTAAGCGAAGAAACCGTCGAGAGAAAAAGGAAAAATAAATCAGGCTGAGCTGAATGGATCATAAACCAGGACATCATGTTTCGTAAGCCACCCTTCATGCAGCCTGAGCCAATGATCGTAGGCTCACAAGGCAGGCTGCTAGACTGTAGCTATTCATTCTATGTCAGCGCTCATCATTCCCTGGCTTGGCCTGGGGATAAGGTCCGAGAGGCCTCAAATAGTTTCCTAAGCCTTTGAACATTACCACGGCAAAAAATGAGCAGAAGAACAAAAGAATTTGCGCCGAGGGGGAATCGAACCCCCGGCTCCCCGACGCTGCTGGATGGCAACGGAGAATTTTACCACTAAACCATCGGCGCTGATGATGCTTTTGTGTCTGCTGGAGACCCGGAATGACGGTGGGAGGTCCGCAATTGGAATATGTTGCGTTGTGGGTGATCGCGGGATCCACTGCAATGGGCATGAGGGTTTGAGATGACCCCACTCAAAACGAACGAGAAGGGCGGCAAGGATAACGAGAACAACGAAGATAACACGAATAGAGATGGGAATAGTAGTTATTGCATAGAAGATATAGGTTATAAAATAAGGTAACTGAGCGTTATGTCCTTTAGCTATAAGTCTGGATGATAATATCAGAACACTGTTGAACATAAGATGATTATTAGCTCGTCTCCCAGCGTCTGAGATTCTTACAGCATCATTCACGGCCCGCCTAAGCAAGACACCAGAAGATAAAATCCCACTTTGTAGAAATCAACGATCAGTTGATGCCAACACCTAATTGGACCACAAGCCTTTCAAGAATCACCCACTTATCCTCGTCTTTCGCCTTTTCCATGTCATCTGCTTTGGGCTTGAATATTGCCCAGACTGGCAGATACTTGGCGTCCGTCCACTGGCTGCTCTTGATGTTGTCGAGCGCCTGCTTCATGTTCTTTTGGAGTCGCAGCGCATCAGCCAATCCCAGGCACGTACCAGCCATCCGAGAGCCTTCCTGATCCTTCTTTTCAGCAAGACGATGCTCCGTTATCCTGGCGCAGTACATGAGCAGAGATGCCAGCCCCGCAGCCAGAGCCGTGCCGACTGATGAACCATCGTGATACTTGACTGGCTCCGATGATCTGGGATTCTTGGCCTCGGCAACTTGATTGCCGGGAAAGAAGTAGTCAATCCTTTTAACATCCTCGGTATGACCGTCACGCTGGCCTAGGTATGTTGCAGCGCCGATGCGGAAGATATACCCAGGCTGTTTCTGGTACGGGAGCGTGTCCATGGCTCCTGCTTGGATGTCATCGCTCGCTGAGCAAAACATCAGAATTCCAGCCTTTGCTGCGTCATCGATGGCATCTCCGAGGGCCTGGATGTCACGTTGCTCCATGGACGGCCTGTCGCTAAAACTTCCGTTCCTGGAGTCATTGCCCATGGGGGACGTATGGCCTCCCGTCATCGCGTTCTTGATGGTCCACGACATTGAGATGATGTCCACCTTTTTGTCAATGGCGTATCGAATGGCTTTCGCAGCACTGCCGGCGAATATGTTCCGTCCACTGTTTCGTGACGGACCGTCTTGCACCCTGACGACGTGCAACTCGACCCAGGGGTTGACTCTCACTATCATGTTCGCCAGGATAGTACCATGACCAGTACTGGAGCAATGCCAAGGTCCACCAGGGAAGTAACTGACACCACTACTTGTGACGCTGCCGTTGTAATCGTCGAGGTTGCCGAGATTGATGCCATCGTCAATGAGCGCGAGCTAGGACAATTTGTCAACCACTGAAACCAGAGGACTTTGCAGAAGAAAAGTTACCTTCACTCTTGGAGCTTTGCTGCCCTTCAGATCTGGGAGTGAGCTCAAAGCTCTTCGGAATACGTCCATCGTGTCGACCCAGACGTGCTGCTTTTCAGCTGCCTCGTCGCTAACGGGACCTGATGCATCTTCAACAGTGTCCATGTTCGCCATCAGTCCCTCCATCCGAATGACGGTTTTCACCGCAACACCGCCGCCTGTCTTCCTCTGAACCTCTTGTTTGAATCGATTCAGCATGGCAAGCATCCTGTCTCGAGTTTCGAGCCCCTAATCAGATGAAGATTAGAAAGGCAAAATGGTATAAGCCTTGGGAATGACACTTACTGGTGCTGCGTGCACAGTAACTTTCTTGAGCCTCCGCTCCGTTGTCACATATAGCCGAGGAATACCTTCGTCGCAGTCCCAGGCTCTGAGAACAGCCTGGTTTCCACTCCAGTAGAGATGCACATTCTCGACGGTAGGCGCAGCAAAGGCAATGACTTCAGTGCTCAAGTCAGGCTTCCGCCAGTCCCTTCATGCATTGTTAGAGCTATAGCACTCGTGGGAATGATGAATGGCCATGCATGACACCTACCATGTCTCAATAGCTATTGGCTCTCTTCCTCCCGTTCCACCCTCTTTGAGAAAGGACTCTCGACCTTGCAACGCAATCTCTATGGAGGCGTCCGTATGAGAAGGCGGGTGCCTATCTTCGACGTGTAGGCGCAAGATCTTCTTGACCTTCAGCTCATGCAACTTGTCGAAAACTTTGACGAGCTCAGTACGACCGGGTGACGGGTTTTCAGTCAGGGAGCCTCTTTGAGCTGCGCTCGCGTGTCGTCCCGACGGCGTATTGATCGAGTTGTGGTTGACTGTTGGGAGATGAACGTAGGCGAGAGTGTCGTTGAAGCCACCGGCGGACATGCGGCTTAACAGGTGAACTATGCTCTTCGCATCCTTTTGTCCCTTTGCATCAAAGCATAGGTTCTTGTCGAGGTCTTAAGCAAGTCCAACGTAAGCAACATGCGAAGTGGAATTCCGAGAAGTTTACTAACCTGAAATGTTGCCTCTGAATATCAGATCTCGGGCTTCCATATCCGACCGCGTTCGGATGTAATGTGTGGTAATAAATTCGTCCAACCCACTCCAGCCCCTGAGTTTGGCCTCGAAAGTGGACATATTGACCGTATTCTCAGTTCCTATGTCCCTCGGTCTTTTCATATTCGCACGAGATCGAACGTCCGTTGGGGTCGAGGACTGAAGACCAGTTGGGGTTTGGGGGCGGCCTAAAGGTTGCCCAGCTGTATTGGACCTGCTGATACTGGGCTGTATTGAAGCTGTTCCAACCTTTGGGCCCTTCATCATTGGTTCCTTGACGATGCCATCAGATGTTGCAGTGGTTCTACCCACGGGAAGTGAGGGCACTTTTACAATGCCTACCATTCCTGGATCCCTACTGGTCGGGTTGATGTACATATCCGCTGGCGGAGGTCCCATGGGTTGTTTAGGGCGGCTGTCTATCGTTATTTCTGGTCCCGGCGGTGTCGCCGCATTCTCGAAACTCATCAACCCCTTTGACCGAAGAGCAGTGATTTGCGCCTCCTTTTTCGCCATTTTCCTCGCGGAGTAGTCTCTTCGGAACTTTTGATGGATCTTTCGGCCAAACATAACGGGAGACTCGCCTCTTTCGTTGAACAGCGGGCGCTGCTCCTTCTTGATGACAACATCTCCGGCCTCAAACATTGCCTTCACCGCTTTGAAGTATTCATCGGATCGGTCCAAACACATCCGGCAGTCCATTGCGTAATGAACAGGCGTGTTTCCGATATTATCTGCTGTAGCAATAGTCTGTGGTCTAGCTTTTGAAGACAAGCGTGGGACAAGAAGGGCCTTCTTGTCGCGGATGGCCTTCGTTGAATCCCACGTGAAGAGATGGTGTAGCAGATTCTTGCCCTCTCCGTCTTGAACATGTAGTAGATCTGAGAACTTGTCTCCCAGACATCGCTCAACACAGTCGATGAAGTCGTCGTTGTTGTAGTTGATGGCCACCAGAAGAAAAAGGTCTTCTTTCCCTCGGTGCTGAGGCCCCAGCTCATCGCATGTCCCACCTCGGCATTCTAAAAGGTAGCCAACAAGATTGGTCTGAAGGTTCTTAGGAGCCCTGGAGAAGTCTCTCTTGCTTTTAGCGACAATATGCAGTGCTGTGGGTGCAACACGATCTCGATAATCCCTCCTCGACGCAATGGTCTTCTTCTTGTAGTCCTCGAGAAGCGGCGTCTCCTCGTCGCCTTCTGTATTGTCCCATCGTCTTTTCTTGTCGATCAAAAGATCCAATACATCTAGGCACTGCAGATCCAACTCCAAGCTCTTCCATTCTTTTTCCACATCACTCTCTTCATATGTTGCTTTGGGATTGTCAACTGCATGGTTTTGGACCTGGAGGACGTCCAACTCGTCGAATTCGTCGTCCGTAAAATCGAATTCCATATCTATGTGGTTCTTTCACGTTACAACATGTGCAGATGAAGGCTCAAAGGAGAACTCACTTGGTCGGCTAGAATAGACTACAAGTGATGCGCTGAACTTGCGACTGGGGTGAAGAATGTCTGGCGCCAAAGTCCCAAATCAGCAGAGTGCTGCACATAGCTCGCGGGGCTCATTGAGAGATGTCAAGCTCACATACTACGAAAACCCGATCGCTGGATTCAAACTTCTCACCAGTTTCTGTCTGCATAAACATGCAAGAATTTGCTAATTTTCTCTAGGACGATACGCAAGTATCGTGCTGGGGCCCTGGTGCAGAAAGATCGACCGAGAAAGGGCATGCATTCACGGCCGAGAACGACACGACTTGCAGGGCCATCTCCATAAGTCTTGCTGAACAGCCTATCAAATATGACATGCGAAATTTGAGTTTCGGTTTGATTGCCATTTGTATCTGACCAACGCACCAACAGGGCCTATGCAGTGGCCGTCACTCGTTCGGCCGTACCAACCAACTACCAAGTGACAAATGACACCAACATGTCTGAATTTGGAACTCGCTTCTATTCTTATCATGACTCAGCCACTGCAACCTCGACAACTGTCGTCACCTTCTCAGCTCTCCCCTCGCGCAGCGACTGGGCCCTTGATGCCTTGACTGCTTCCTCAAATGTGTTGTGAAATGTACAGTCCCACAGACTGGATAAGTCCACCTGACCCAGGTTCCAACGCTTCTGTACAAGGTTGTTTGCTAGCGCGTTAAGAGGCTCGCTGGCTGGTGCGAGTATGATTGGGTCATCACTTCTTCTGAAAGCCATGAGGGAGCCTAATCTGGTCTTCAGGTCAGGTGTCACCCGGACATCAGGCAACAACTCGAAGTCTTCCTCTGTATCCCTGGTCAGAAGAACACACGCTCGAAAAAGCGTCATGATCCCGTTCTGCTGAGACTCGTTCTCTTGCAGAGACCATTGCGCGAGGGGATAATTGCTCCACTCGTCGCAGGGATTGTTTCCCACAACCTTGGCCGCATGCGTGGTCACCTTCTCGACGGACCTCTCGGCACTCAGGTTGGTGTTGACATTCACAACAGCGCCTCCCGAAACCCCGCCCTCCCCTCCCACTGTGTTGGTCACCGTTTCTGTGGTCTGCATCATGACGTGTTTCCCAAAAGGCGCCACTTTGGTGACTGTCGGGCCTATGCTGGCGCTGCCTTTCTTTGCCCGGAACTCGAACGATATGTTCGCCTCCTTGATACGGGTCGATCGGTGCGAGAAGAACGAAAAGTCGTACACCAGGAGTGTTGCTGGTGTGTGGGAGTCTTGGTCTAAAGTGCCGTGAATGATAGCTTTGGCGATGGCACCAACGTTGAAAGCTGGCTTTCTCCGGGAACCCAAGTGGAATTGGGTTGCTACAGTGCGCTGCTTTTCGCCATGTCTGTTTCGAACATGGAAGCCTGCGTTCTATGAGAATAAAGGACTCTTCTGTGCGGGTCAAGGACTCGATTTACCTCCTGACTGACCTTGTGGTCTCATATCCAATGTAAAGGAGGTGGCATCTTCAGAAATCGACTCATAGTCCTCGATCTCGTCCGATTCCGAGTCAGTACTCATCTCAAGCTCAGAATCGTCAAGTTCGGTCATTTTTGAGTTACCCAAGTTGACGTTATCGTTAATGTCGCAAGGTAACGAAACCGCAAGGTGAAAATAAGTTTCCCACTGCTGTCTCAAATATTACCGAAATGTGCAGCTCATTTAACATGATAATTGCAAATAATGACGAGATCATCTACTCCGCATTTAGCGACGGGGCAAATTCCCAGCGAAATTTTCTATTTTCGTCGTCTCTGGAACCCGTTGGCGCTAGTGTTGGTCCTTCATGCATGGCGTGACGTTGTGACTTGGAGTGGCCTGCATGCTTGTGACAGCGTGAGTACAGCCCTCCCACAGGGGCTTTGCCTTGCTGCCTGTTGGCAGAAAGACACATCAGCTGCTGCAAAGGTCTTTTGGCTGATAACGGGACTAGCAGTAATTTTGGGGCTTTCTGCTTTGATCTCAAGGGTCCAGTGTTTGCGAACTCACGCTGTCACACTTCCGTCTGTAGTCGGTTGAACGCCATCTGCCTTTGCAGACTCAGGTATGTGATAGCAAGATTTCATTCGTTTCCCAAGCTTACTGCTGTTTTTATACATTGAACGCTTATACGCTTTTGATCAACTCCTATCTAGCATGACGGGGCAGGTCCTAGCGCATGTGTTTGAAAGAATTACCTGGGATCAGCCGTCAGAAAACAGTGCCGCCATGTCTGTTGAAGATGTACCGCCCCCAGCACGGCATACTTCAGAAACGGAACCCAGAACCCAACCCGAAAAAGGGAACGATGCCGTCGAGGATGATGTCGCATTGTCATACCTGCAGTTGAAGAGCAGCCACTCACCCGGGGAGAGTCAGGGTGGCTCCAACATCATCAAGTACGCCGCGCCAGAACACATGAAATGCGAGGTGGCCAGAACTGACGAACTCTTTCTTCACAGTATCGTACATGTCGCATGCTTCCGGCCTGAGGTTCAGATGTTCAGCCGTGAGCACCTGCTCTCTGACAAGCTCAATGGGATTGAGACCAGAGAACTCGTGTTTCAAGTGGGGATCGATGACCTTCTTGTCGGGGAGATGGTGCAGGAATGCGTAGAGGATCAAGCCAAGTGCCTCCTCCGCGGGCTCCTGGCAATAAGGGCTAGTACCTCAGTAAGTCAAGTCAATCACCTAAGCGTCGCGCCTGATACTAAACAGCTCTTCATCAAGAACAAAAGCCGAACGATGATCTTTGTAGCGTATGATCTAGGATCTGTCGTTGTTAAGACGGTAAGTCAGGCCAGCATTATAAACTCAAATTTCAGTGGTAGTTACTCACACTAGGGACTTTGCTGGAATCACAGGCTCTCTACTTGGCAGCCAGCTTTCCAAGCATGTATCCGGATATCTTCTTTGATACCAGAAGAATAGTAAGGATAGAGTCTAGGATGATTTGATTCCATGTGAAGGCTAACGAAGTCAAGGTATTTTCAGGATGTCCACAACGTGGGGTGAATGAAAGCGAGTTGGCGGCCAAGCTCGCCAATTTTCTGGTCGATCAAAGCAACGAAAAGGTCATGTTCAGCGTCATTTCCATGTCTATACGCAGTCTTGCAGCTTGCGTCTTTAGAACAAATCAGCTGTTCTTGATGTCCAAAATCAGTCTTCGCTGCCTCATTATCAGCCTACATGCCCCCAGCGAGAAGCAGGAGACATTGCATCATGTGAGATAGGAGTTTTTGGACCGGATCTCAACAGCCGGCGATTCTGACAAGTGAGACAGACTCTGGATGAATTCACTGCGACTATGGGACTGCCATCTGAAGTTATCATCCAAGAAACAGTCAGAGTGCTATCAAAGAAAGAACTACCCATGGAGTGGAGGTTCTGTAACCTATCTGAAACAATTTCCAAGAATTTTTCAGGTATGTCTGTTCACTACAGTGACAAGAATTTTGCAAAGTATCTGAACTAACTCATGTCAGTCTCTTCGTTGCCTGCCCCATGGGCCGCCACAGAGAAATTTCTCCTCTCCATTTCTGCCCATCCGCGCCAGCTGCGGCCCAGGAGCCAGGATGAAGACACTCATGAGATAGGACTGAATATTGAGTCAAGCCCTTCTTACCGAGAATGGACAAGCTCTATTGGGAGCAAGATTATTTACGTTCACGGTAACTCAACTACAACGACTCACGACGTGGCCAACTATATCTTTGCTTCACATGTAAAGACTCTGAGAGAAAGCGAGACCTTTTCTCCGAATCGGGCCTATATGTATACATTTGACTCGTGAGATCCTCTTCATGACTCAATTCCAAGCCTGGTTGCTGGCATGCTTCTTCAATCTGTCGTCAGCCGAGGGTGTCGAAGGGACGAGTGTCAACAACTGCAAGAACCATTTCTTATGCGTGAGCAACCCCATTCAAAGTACTTCGTATGAATTATTGAAAGTGCTAACTAATTGATGCAACAGAGGCTGGTTGGGGAGACACCTCATGTCAAGTGGCTTTGGAGACACTTAAGATGACATGCCTCTGTCAAGGACTAGTCTTACTTCTTCATGACTTTGATGAGTGCAGATCGGATAGTAGAAGGCGATTCCTCGAATACTATGGAGACATGGTGGACAAGACTGAGCATGAATTCAAGCTGATAATCACTTCGAGAAAGCCTGATTTTCTGTTGTCAGAGCTTGCAGCATGGCCTAAGCTGAGTGTGGATGAGCTCCCTTTGAAAGCCATCACCCCAATCATCAGAGTCACCCACAAATCCGATTCGTCGATTACGGTTTCAAACATGGAAGATGCGATATGGAGGCGTCTTCATGGTCTTCGTGCTTACCATGCAGACTCGACACTTCAGACGATCCTTAGAATCGTCCAAAACTACACGGGCTGGCCCGAACTCCGATCAAAAGCATCTCTGACGGTAGCCTCTCGACTTTTGCAATCTGTCTCTCCTACCGACACTGCCAGGACCTTTCTGCACAGATTACTCAAATCTAATGATCACTTAGAGGTTATCAAGTGGGCCTTGAGCTGGTTACTTTGTAGTTATCGACCGCTGAACGTACAAGAGTTTGTCTTTGTCTGCAACAACAGACGCCCTTACGAGCCGAGCGATGAAGAGAATATTGGTTCACACTGGGTTTCAGTTGATCTGGCATCAAGTCTGCCGATATGGCTGATCTCTGTGCTTCGTATTTTCGTTGACACAGAGAAGGAGCCAGTTGAGATCCGTGGTGATGTCAGGAACCTTTTGGAGCACGACCCCGGAGCCGAAGAATGCGTATGGGACGAGGTCAGATCGACGGCACATTATACTCTATTCGAGTTCTGTGCCAACTATCTCACAACAAAGCACACTGTTGAGAAGTTGGAAGTCGTGCTCAAGAACTATAACACACTGCGGCAAAACAATCAGCAGGGAATGAAACCCACTGCTCCCTTGGACTGCGACAACAATGACATCGTCTACTACGCCATACAGGCACTGCCTTATCATCTGTCCAAGTTGAGCGACTCTGCCACGGCATTGAAAAGATTTTGCGCTCACGGGAGAGGAAGAGCTTCGACCGTATGGGCAAAGTTGTACTGGGCAATGAGCAGCTTGCGAACCAGCAACCCACCAGCATCGGCACAAGGGGTTTTGGGTGGCCTTGGATTGACTCCTTTTGCGGAGATGAGAGAAGAAGCAATTGAAGTGAGGGCAGAATACGCCCTCATGAAAATCGTCCAAGGCAGAGGGGGCGAGATATGGTTGCTCCTTGATGAAGGGCCGTTCCCACTCTCTGCCTTGGAAGACATTCTCGCCACTTCCATTCAAGCCGGTGATGAAGAAACAGCCCGGAAAGCAGCCTCAAACATAACATCAGACACGAATTGGAGGGTCAAAGCCTTCTCGTCGATGGAAAAAGCAATATGGGCAGCAACATGGCTAGGAATGTCAGCACTTGTGGATGATCTATTGCGCGCTGGAATTAGCCCGAACCTGACTTCGACGCTCCATGATGCTACGGACAGCACTGTGCGGCATCCTAGTCTCATGTATTTGGCGACGAGTTGTGGCCATATTGAAGTCGTCCGGTCTCTCTTGAATCATGGAGCGAAGACAGAGATCCCTGGGCCAGATCAAGAAGACATTCTCCTTGCCGCTGCGTTTTCCGGGCATCTAGACTTGATCCGGCTTTTCTTCAGTCCTACTGCGTCGTCTATGAGGCAGCAACACAGAAGTTCTTGTCTTTTCGTGGCAGCAGAAAGGGGACATTGGCGGGCCGTGAGCCTACTGATTCAACTTGGGGCAGATCCGAACTCATCCCTTGGCTCTCCCTCCGACGACTACCGCGAATGGAGCCCGCTTGCGATAGCATGCAGAAACCAGTGGCCAAAGACAATGGAGACGCTCTTGCAAGGAGGCGCCGACCCAAACATTCTGGGGCCGTATGGTGTCGATACGCCGCTTTGGTTTTGCACCGTAGATGAGCCCAACCTCCAATGTGTTCGTTGTCTAGTACAGTCCGGAGCGGACCCCAACCATGAGAACTTCTCTCCGCCGTTACTACACGAGATGGCAAAGTCGGCACACAAAGTCAATATTCTCGTCGATATTTGCGACATACTCCTTTCAGGCAAGCGTGCGGTTAACGTTAATGCAGCAGCCGCTGACGGCGAAACTGCTCTCATGCAAGCATGCCGTACGGGAAAAATGCCACTTGTTCGCTGGCTACTTACAAAAAACGCAAACATTAATGCTGTCAACGATTCTGGGCAAGATGCCATGAAATGTGCCATCTGGCATGGCCGACTGGACATCGTGGCAGAACTGCTCCCGCACATTCCTGAGGGATGTCAACTTGTCCCGGCTGCTACCGATGATCCCGTCAACACTTTCGGACCATTCACGTATCTCACTCTGGCTGCGCACAGTGGAAGAACAGAAATAGTGGAGCTATTGATGGCAAACGGACTTGGTGTGAACCAGGCCGATGGCTGGAAAATATCGCCTGTGCGTTACGCGATCGATAGATTCAAACTGGTCAGTGACACGAGACTATTTGGACAGCTAATCGAAAAAAGGGGCAAAGCTGGGCGATGTCGAGCACGGGGAAAGTCTCTTGCATCGCGCTATTGACGCACCTTTGGATTACCTTAAAGTCCTCTTGGAATTCCGAAGAGATATCAATATTGATGTTCTCGATTTCTCGAAAGCCACGGCGTTCCACTATGCCTCATCTTGCTCACGGATGGAACATATGCAAGCACTCATCAGAGCAGGGGCCGATATCAACATCGAAAATGGCCAAGGATATACAGCACTGCATGATGCTGCGTACAGGAACGATGTTGACGTCATTTCGCTTGTTCTTGCCCAACCAGAAGTGAAAGTTAACATCGCCGCGCCAAATTACGGTACTGCTCTTCATATGGCCTGCAAGAGGTTGAACGTTGAGATCATACAGAGTCTCATATCCCACGGGGCAGACACCAACGCTATTGCTTTCAATTACGCCAATGGCACGCCGCTGATGTCGACCATGCTATCCAATGAGGATGCAGTCCGCGATGGGGACGCCCAAAAGATGGACATGGTAGTCCGCATGCTTGTCTCTAACAAAGCCGATATTCAACAGACCTTATGTGGCTCTGCGTTTACATTCGATACAGCGTTTCAGGGTGCGTGTTTCAACGCTGGTGTTGCCACAATCAATTTCCTTCTCGACGAAGGAACTTCTGTTCAACATTCAGATTCTTTAGGGCGATTGCCCCTCCACTTTGCCGCCGCAAACGGAATTGAAAACTTTCTAGCCGTTATGCTGACTTACAGGGGCGACATGATGGCCCCGGATAAGGAAGGAAAGACTTGCTTGCACTGGGCAGCACAATTTGGAAATTCGCAGACTGTCAAGTTCATCGTAGATCGTCTCCATGGTGGAGATGTAGACTGCAAAGATAGCGATGGATGGACTCCACTCTGCTGGGCGGCGCGCGAGTCGAAACCTGGAGACTTTGGCAAGATGAGATCGGAAAAGCCAGACTTCCTGAACGTCGTTCGCACGCTTCTCCAGCATGGCGCGAGCCTTGAGACAATATGCAACCTCTCCGACGACGAAGGCACTGGCATTATCCAGAAGACACCACTGGATTTGGCCCGGCTGTGCGGTTCGGGTGTCGAAATAACTGGCGCATTGAAAACCGAGGCTTGTAGCCCCGGCAGTGACACGGCATCGTCGAGCCGCCGATACGTTCTACAGAAACACATTTGCCATGCGTGTTTAGTGGTAATGTTGTCCAAACCGGCTTCTTTCTGCTGCGTATCTAACGAGCCTTTAGATAATCACTGGCCCGTTATTTGGGTGTAAAATTTGTAACACCCTCGCCTTTTGCAACAAGTGTGTCCAACACTTTGAGACATATCATCCAAGTGAAAAGCAGAAGGATGGAAAATTGCATGTTGTTGAGAAGGGCAACGTCGACATATACCGTAATGCAACTTTCGATGTTGATCTAAATGCGGGCGATGAGGTGAAGACATCAGCTCAAGAAGGACTAAGGGAGCCATCAGAGAACGGGGAAGCGAGTGAAGAATATGATTCAAGCATTTATCTGGACTTCGACTTGGATGAATTGGGTGAAGGTCTTTCATGAGCGCCCTCGACAATCAACCAGGTCCAGTCCTGATAGAATTCAAGATCAACTGCGAATACTTACAAACCTTCATTTCGTTCCACAATCTTAATGTTGTGAACCACACCATCTGAGCATTTTGTCGGGATGTGGTTTCCGATCACCTTACACTCGTGGAGATGCTTGGGAGCATAATGGTACTCTTCGGTAGGTATGTTCTCCAGAACGAGCAAAATTTGTCCAGTTATTTGCTTAATATTTTGCCACAAATCGAGCATGCGGGATGAAAGGGATTCCAGAAATATCTTAGCCGGATTTGAAATATCTAATATCTACAAATGCTTGAATGTAAGTTTTCTCATATACGACAGACGTTGGAGGTTGAAACTCACTGCGAGGAAACTTTACGCTATCGCAGGCTATCAGCTGAAGTGGAGACAAGGGTTCTAGTGTGGAAACACTCATGGGTCACAAGAAAAGGCCAGCGAGTGGAAACTGTCAAATATAAAATGTAGGTTCCACAGAAGATGTCGCGGAGTTTTTTAGGCCTAGTGACTGTGCTCATAATAACATTGAAATTGTTTCTGCTTTGAGCCCGAAACAAAGGTCTGAGGTTTAGTCAGTGAATGTCAGAAAAAGCTGACGCCTTAGACCGCGCCTCATGTACAATACTAATAAGCTGCTGCAGCTACTGGGGCCGCAAGTCTTGGAGAACCACACACTACGAGCTGCTTTCCCGAAGAGTCAAAGCCAACACATTCTGCATTTTAATGGGAAACGCTGCAATGGAATCACAAGCGTTAGAAATCGGGCAAACGGGCGCCGACTCGAGCTTGTTATACTTCCACATCAGTGACCTATACTTCCACATCAGTGACCAATGATGGTGGCCTGACAAACAAGCTTGGCAGCCCTTGAAGGCTCGAATGCCCAAGATTTCTCAAAACCCGCTGCAAACGCGAATCGTCGACGCACGATAGTGGGTGGCCTCGGTTAGAACTTCCCCACTTCACTGACTCTCCTGGGAGGCTCCATCTTCATCTTATCAGATCCGCTCCCGCATGGCGCCAAGCAAAAGGCAAAATTTTATCTGATCCGTTGCCAACCGCTTGTGCCAAGTCGGCGCGATGCGATGAGGAAGAGGGTCTCAGGGGATCCCATGATGGAAGCTTGTTGGTCAGGCTGGTGATCTACACGCCCGCGCAGGCTACCCTTCGGCGCGGAATTCCTGCAGTCCATGGTAATACGACGTTGAGTGTCCACCATTCACTGACGAGCTCCCCTTTTCGGAAGTCTTGGACGATTCTCACGGCGAAGAATTCGCCCGACTAGCCAACAGAACATCGTTGCCAAGTAGTGTTTAGTGGACCTGTCTCGTGCAAAGTCGGAACTGACACAAGTTTGTTGGTGACAACAAGACCGCCCAGCCCTGGCTAGATGAAGTCGTTGAACATTTTTCTTTGCTGTGCCACTGATTTATCCCTGTGGCTCGTCCGATGCCGGCTAGATGGAGCTGGTCAGTCCAGAACCTCGCGCGGTCCTTCTCGTTCGGTTCACATATTCCGTGACATATTGGCGTGGTTGAGGAACGTTACGTAAAACATGCATGAACCTTCGTATAAGCTTCTTTTTGGACGAAAATTGGGCCGTAGCCTTACCTTGTGGATGCTTACATATAGATAGTGCACCTTCGTCCATGCTTTCATGGGTTCTGTCCTATGGATCACCGTTCATCCTAAGCTCCCAAGCCGAGACCCTTCTCTTGGCGCCAACCTCAGCTGCCCGTCACCATGAGCGCGCCCACAGTCCAGCCAGCTCCGGCTGAGAACCACAGCCAAAGCCAGAGCCTTGACGAGAAGAGCCCTGGCAAAACAACAACCGAGATCAGCGCCGACAACTCTGACGCTGAAGATGAGAAAACGGAACCCCAAAATGGTGTCAAGAAGATCCAGGCCATTACTTCCGCGTGGTCGTGGAGAGCGCTGATTCTCACTTACATCTTGTGGGTTCCCTCAGAGTACCTTATCAATACAATGGACACCGCTGACACAATGGCATGATTGTAGCATCTGGATCACCTCCTACACACATTCCATGCAGCAGCAGATGAACAGCAACCTTGCCCCCTATGTAACATCATCGTTCCAACGTCATGGTCTCACTGCCACCACGGGTATCGTCGCCTCAATCGCTGGCGGTGTTTCTCAATTGCCATTCGCCAAGATCCTCAACGTCTTTGGTCGCATGGAGGCCTACATTCTGGCCCACGCTCTTTGCTGCTTTGGTCTGGTTCTGATGGCTGTTTGCCGCAACGTCGAGACGTATGCCGCTGCGCAGGTAAGATGCACTTGTCCCCACCTTTCAATTGCCTCCAGTACTGGGCTAATATCTTCAAGGTCTTTTGGACTGTTGGAAGTGGAGGCATTGGCTACATTCACACTGTCATCATCTCTGATACGACTTCTATCCGTAACCGTATGATCATCTACACCCTCAACTCGACCGCCTACATTGCGAACGCCTTCGCCGGTCCCGTAGTCGCTCAGCTATTTGTCGAGAAAAGCAGCTTCCGTTGGGCATTCGGAGCTTTCGCCATCATCTTCCCCGCCTTCGGAATGCTCATCACCGGCATGCTTTGGTGGAACCTGCGCAAGGCCTACAAGATCGGCAAAGGTCCTGAGTTGACAAAGAGCGGCCGCAGCATTCAAGAGTCGTTGGTCTTCTATTTCAAGGAGTTTGACGGTTAGTACCCATGATTAATGGAATGTTTACGTTGATGCTTACTGTAGACCAGTTGTGGGCATGCTGCTGATCATGTTTGGGTTCTCTCTCTTCCTGCTGCCTTTCAGTTTGGTTCGGTATGCCGCAAAGGGGTGGGTATCTGGCCACATTATTGCCATGATCATCCTCGGAGTCTTTTGCCTAGTTCTCTTCGGATTTTGGGAGAGACTATACGCCGATACACCCTTGGTTCCGTGGAAGAACCTCAAGGATCGGACTATTCTTGGCTCTGCCGCCACTGCTGGTGTCATCGCCCTGAGTTTCGGCACTTGGGATTCCTACTTCTCATCTTACCTCCAGGTTGTCCACCACCAGAGTATCAGCCAGGCAGGCTTCATTGGTAACATCTACACCATTGCTTCTTGCACATGGGGACCCATCGTTGGACTGTAAGTTGCTTCTCAACTCTCGCCAGAGCATCTCGCTAATGGCTACCAGCCTCATTCGCCAGACTCACCACTACAAGTGGATTGCCATGGCCGCCATTCCGGTTGCCTGCCTCTCAACTGGTCTTCTTATCCACTTCCGCACACCCGATACCTACATTGGGTACGTTATTATGTGCCAAATCCTAAAGGCTGTCTCCTCAGGAACCATCATCATCTGCGAACAACTGGCTGTTATGTCTGTGGTCAAGCACAATGAGGTTTCGGTAATGCTGGCTTTGATCGGCCTTGCAACTTCAGTGGGTCGCTCCATTGGACGTGCTATTTCTGGCGCCATCTGGACCAACGAATTCTTGGACAAGCTCATCAAGTTCTTGCCTAATGATGCCAAGAGCGACGCTGTTACAATATACGGAGATATCAAAGTTCAGCTTTCATATGCTTGGGGAAGCCCAATTAGGGCTGGAATTATCCAGGCTTATGGAGCAGTTCAGAGACACATGGTTATCTGCGGTGCAGCATTCATGCCGTTGGCGCTGGCTTGTGTGTTTTTGTGGAAGAATGTCAACGTATCCAAGGTGCACCAGACGAAGGGTCAAGTTTTCTAGGGGACCTAGGATACTATCACTCATAGAAGAGCTACAACTTAATCAATCAGAAGTCTCTTATCCTAAAGTCTCTCAAAACTCTATCACCGTTTCTTGAAATAACACCACTTACACTCCAGAAGCTCCTAGCTAGCTCGTCCGTGTCAATTGTAGGAAAGGAGGCAATATTGAGAGGTCTGTTATCCACGGAGGGGTTTGATGTCCTTGCGAACTCTTTAAATGACTTTCTTTTGAAGAAACGACTGAACGAACGTTTTTCCGCGAGCAATTTCAATAACGTCACCTCGTTCTTAGGTTTGTGAATCATAACCAGCTGACTTAACCCGACGTGGTGACTGGAGATGATGCCAGATTCATTATATGCATAGGTGTCGCGCGACTCTTCTCTCCTGAGATCAACAATGATTCTTATCGATGGATCAGCTCCAACTTGAAGAGCTAATTCAAGGACTTGGTATAGTCTCTCCAATACCGACTTCGGATCCACGTGATCCACCCATCTGGAATCGGGTTCTGCGACGCGAGATGCAAGCCTGACTAAATAGGCTTCCCAGATAGAAATTCTGTATCGGTCTTGGCTGCTTGAAGGACCGAAACACATCATAAAATTACCTGGGTGAAAACCTTTCTTGTGTAGCCACTGTACAAGATCAGTCTTTCCCGAGACATATGCTGCCAGTAGAATACTAATATCAGAGGCGTCAATTGTTGAAACCGGATCCGAATTCGACGAGACTATGCGCCAGCGAACATAGTTTTCTTCGCCATATACTGTAGCCATGTGCAAAAATGACATTCGGACACGTGTATCAGCTTCCATCGATCCAACCATTTGGGCCCTCTGAATCATGGCACATGCTGTCCAGGTTGGTATCAACGGACCACTGGCATTCGAAGGAGTAGAGAAAACAGTCTCGTTCCCGGCCACCTCGCCACAGCCACTCTTTTCGATGTCTTCTATGTATTCCAAAGGCACCTGGTAGTCGTAGTGCACTCTGAATGTTGACAACGTGCTAAGGAGCCTCATATACATGTTGATGATATCGTAAGCGGAGTTTGATGTCTGAAGGGTGGCCTGTGGAGCGAACTTCACCTCGGCAGATTTAAGCCGACAGAATACTTCTGCTTGAACTTGGATCGATTCCAGAGGCCTACAATCCAACTTTGGCAGCCACTCGGTCTCAAGGAAGTCTTTGACACTTCGGTGGAAAAATCCGATTCTAGACACGAAGAAGGGTGTGTTAAAGGTTCCTCTGGACTTGTTAACTTCCAATAACCCTCGTGTCAGCAAATGAAGTTGTTGATGTGCAACAGAGACTCTTCTGTTTACTTCGTCTTCATTATACGGAAGTTTGCGTGCGTTGAACGGAAACTCGGAAGTAGTCTGAAACCAGTTGAACTCGGAGAGCCACGTGAGGGTGAGAGCGTTGACCCCGTCATGTTCTGTCCACCATTGAACAGCCAGATCGAAAATGAAATTCGATCTTAGTCTCAGCGACTCCGAATTGTGGATGCTACCCAACATTTTCCGGAAAAGGCCATTGAGGTCCGTAGGAGACTCATTCAGCAGTTGGACAAGATGGGCTTCGTCCTCGTATTCCAAGGCAGCATTGAGCAATGACCTCACAACGAGGCTTGCCCAGAGAAAGACTCCTTCTGCTTTGTCCACGATCTTTTCCGCCTGTTCGATACAGGCGGATCGGACGCCATCGAATGTTGCTTCTTTCAGATTATCCTCGAATTGAGAGATGGCGAATCTCAGAATGTCTGCCCGAGTGAGATGATCCAGTCGGACGAAAAGTTTGTTCGATCGGAAGACATCTAAGAACGCCGTATAGGGCCTACCCGAACACACGATTTTGACATTGTCGGCCCGCGACCATGAAAATAACTTTATGGCAAGGTCTTTCTGATCCAGCGTATCACCTTCGTATTCGTCAAGGCCGTCGATAAAGAAGCAGAAAGCATGAGTTGAAAACGCTCCGACTCGAGCTAATCGATCAAAGGCTTGAATGAGACTTGAAAGTCTCTTTGTGTTCGACCCATTCGAGGTTGATGTCAGTAAATGGGGGAAAGATTTGTTCAATAAGCTCGGGGCTCTGCCGCAAGGTATGAAATAGGATTGTTCGATAAAATCCTTCTAATGACTTTTGCAGAGCTGTGCCGGAGTTCCAAAAGAACATATTGACTCGGATGAGTTTTCTTCCACTTGCCCAATCCGTCAACCCTTTGAATACCCGTTGATGATTTGCCAGAAACTTCATGAGTGTTGATTTTCCAGAGCCTGCCTTTCCTGTGACGAAGAAAGAACGGCCTCCGACCGCAGTCAAGAAAGACAGAAAGTTCTCTGAGGTTGTTCGTCTTTGTAAACTTTCTTCTTCAAGCTTCCTTCGACGCTGTTGGTGTGTATGAGGGTCCACTTTGCTATTTTTGATATCGCTCTGCTTGAAGTTGTAACTTTGCCACGAGCCAGAGTCTGTCTCGCCGCTAGAAGCCCCTTGACTTCGCGATTCGCCATCCGACGAACTATTTCTTGGCGAAATCCGACATTTGAAGCCTTTGGCTCTTGAACCATCCAGGCAAAAGTCTCAACTGATGCGTCTCGTACAGCATCCTCTCTACGAAACATATCATCAAAATACAAGGAGTTAAGGACACCGTTTTCGTTTCGTAAAGCATCAAATAATGACTTCAGCCCGCTCAAGATGTTGGCAAGATCTGCAAGTCCGCCCGATGCATCTGGTCTTTGTGAATTGAGTCGGTATGCTTCGCCTCCCACGGCTATATCGAGTGCTCTTGATTCCGCTTCTGTTTCACGAGATTTGAGGACATCGGCGATTTGATCCGACTCTTTTGTCTGCTTAAAAGTGGCACTTGGCCTCGCATCGGTTTGCTGTCCTCTTAAAGCTTCTATGATCTCTTCCATCTTGGCGTGCATCTTTTCTAATTCCGACGCATGCTTGTTCTCTAATCGGTTGCTTTCTTTTCTAATCGCCTCGAGCTGCGCGCGAATCGGTGCTTGGCTTTGACTGAACCCATTGTTAGCTTCTGCATACACTCTTTGCCAGAGTCATGTATGGAATACCACATACCAGAAAAGAAGGCTGAGACGAAGCAAAATCTGCTGCCTGTATTGATCCAGACGATGTTCGATCGAGACAATGTCTTTTTGCTTACGAGCATTTGCAAAGGCAGCAGCAAAGCTTTTGAAGAGAGTCTTGTCTTTGACTTGAAGCTTATCCAGAAGCTCAAGTAAATCGCGTGATAAGCTTTGACACTGAGCCACAAGGCTTTGAAGTCCTGTATCCTTATTTCCTGACTGAGATATGCTCAAATAGCCAGAAGCTTTCTCCAGATCCAGGACAACGTTGGCAATGTGGTTGTTTTCTGACGTCGAACCAGAAGCGGACTTGTAGAGCTCATGGGCGCCTTTGACGATCTTGAAGGAAATGTCGATGAATGTCAGGATACTAGAGGCAAGACCAGCCGCTTCCATTGTGGTGTCGATTTCCACAATGGCTTAACCGCCACCCGTCTTTCTATGATGACTCTGATGCAGGAGGGAAGAGGCTTTCGAGGCAGCTGGGCGGGGCCGGAAAGCATCATCTGATCAGGCTGCGTAGACTTGGCAGCACGCGGCGTAGTCTGCATCAGCACCTGAACATGCGGCCCGCGATTGGCCTTCATGCAACGTCCAACTTCATTGGAGGACACGCGACGTCAGCGATCACTTCGAACTCGGGTTTCGCGGTCGTATTCGGACTAATTAGAAAATGTCCCTTCTCACGTGACAGGTATGGCTGGGGAGAAATAAGTGGTAACTCAGTTGATCCGATGACAGCTGTGTATCTGAATACACTAAACAGACCAGATAATTAGAAAACAAATCCGCGGCGATGGAAGCTGACTCAATCACGATATCCGTCAACGTTATCACTCACAAATGCTGCCACGTAACGACACAACCAAAGAAAAGCGTGCACGATGTAAAATTGTTTTTCTCTCGCCGTGGAACCTGGATTATGCAATCAACCTTAGAAATCCACTCCAATAGAGGTGGCGCGGGGCCGTTCCACGTCAAGAAAATACCGAAGTTGAACTGAATGGGAAGAGCGGCAAGAGTGCACCACAACTATATACAAGACATCCAAGTTCCCGGTTTCTAAGTCGTTTAAACAGTTTTACTTTTCATTGTGCGCGCAAAACTGGAGAGATGGCCGAACGTCTAGCAGCAGCATGGAGAGTCCGAAAGAATGTCCAAGGAGGCCTGACCGAAGAAGGCATCGACCTGAACCTCTCACTAGAAACAATTCCTAAGCCGATGCCAGGGGAAGGTCAAGTCCTTGTCCAGATCCATGCAGCAACCCTCAATTATCGGGATCTACTAATCTTGACATCTGACCCCCGCTATGCAAGCGGTAGCCCTGTGGAAGGTCTTGTACCCCTGAGCGATGGCGCTGGTGTCGTTATTGAGGTCAACTCCAAGTCGTCGCGATGGAGGCCCGGTGACAAAGTAATCAACGCAACCAACTCAACCTGGAAAGCTGGTCAGACTGCTGCAACTTTCAACAACAAAGTTGGCGGCGGATCAGGCGACATGGACGGAGTTTTGCAACAGTATTCTGTGTTCGACGAAGACGCGCTTGCGCCGATGCCATCGAATCTCAATTTCGAAGAGGCCGCATCCCTCAGTGGACCGTACGTCACCGCCTGGAATACGCTCTTTGGAGGCCCTCAGTATTTGAAGAAGGGAGACGTTGTGGTTATTCAGGGCACCGGCGTTGTTAGTATCGCAGTGCTGCAGGTGAGTTGGGCTCAGGTGCTTGTATCTGGTGGGCAGAAACACTGACAGGTCCGAGATTGCTGCTGCAGTTGGGGCGGTGACCATTGCCTTCTCAACATCAGAGGACAAACTTGATCTCCTTCGCGAACTCGGGGCGACGCATGTCTTCAATTACAAAAACAACCCCAACTGGAGCAAAGACGTCCTCAAAGTCACGGAAGGACGAGGAGCAGACCATGTTATTGACGTCGTAGGAGCCGCGACCATCGCCGAATCCCTTCGTGCGCTTCGTCAAGATGGTCTAGTCTCGGCCATCGGGTTCCTGTCCGGCTCCGAAAAACATGATCTGATACCCGATCTTGTTTTTGGCGCGAAGACAAGTAGGTTTAGAGCAATCCTTAGCGCAACACCGACTGACTTAGTTCGCAGTCCGAGGCCTAATGTTTGGGAGTCTGGGAATGTTCCAGGAGATGAGTGCGTTCGTCGAGAAGAACAACATCAAGCCGCCGGTCGCTGAGGTGTTTGAATGGAAAGATGCGAAGAAGGCCTACAAAGCTTTGTTCAGGCAGGGCTTTGTGGGGAAGGTTGCGATCAAGGTCGCCCAAGTGAAGAGCATTTCTTAGGTTTGTAGTGATTGAGATACTGTAGGAGAACACGAGCCTCGAGTTCTCAAAGATACATCTGCTTTTTCAAGTACCTGCATTTGCAATTGCATGATAAATGTAGTTCAGTTTCATCTGCACACAATGTCCAGCGAGGCATGACTCCAGTCCGATGCACCGCGTTGGACGGCATCGGTCGTAAACGCTGTAAGTGCTGACATACAGGCGCCTTCAGCGATTTTGAGGGGACATGTAACTAAAGCCGATGTGTTAGCGCGCCAGAGCGATCGCCACGCAAACGGGCGCGAAAACTAACAGTGACGGGCGAAGCACGAGTAGCTACGCGTTTTGCAGTTACAGTGTGTGAGATAAGAATGTAAGCCATGTCAGCATGCGGCAGAAAGTTGCCGTGTTGAAAGAATTCCAGCCTCATGACGCATTAGATTTTCGTGTGAAAGCTGTCCTGTTGCCTGATTAGATGCTGGCATTATAATGGATATTTTACCGTCTGCGTGAGTCCTTTTCGTGGCATCGAAGTTAGCCATCAAAAATCCAGTGTTCGTACCCAGCTTTACAGAGAAAATTGTCTGCACCACTATCATGGCACCCCTGGAGATTCTCATCGTCGGCTGTAGCATCGCCGGGCCGACTCTTGCCACTTTTCTCTTACTCACTGAGACACCAGCGTCCGAGAAACCTCGCATCACAATCTTGGAGAGAGCACCAGTCTTCCGTCCTCAGGGCCAGAACATCGATGTTCGAGGTGCGGGTGTGACCATCATTCGTAAGCTCGGACTCGAAGCCGCCATACGCGGTGCCACCACAGGCGAAGAAGGCGTACATTTCGTCGATAAAAATGACCAAATATGGGCCTCTTTCGGGGCCGACAAGAGCGGCAGGACGCAAACTCCCACAAGCGACATCGAGATTTTGAGGGGCCGGATGGCAGATTTGTTGTACAAGAAGAGTCGGGAGGTTAGCCAGGCGGTGCGAGATGAAGGTGGGGCCGGGATTGAGTACATCTTCGGGGACTACCTGGATCAGCTAGAACAGGATGGCGACAAAGTCCATACCCACTTCACGAAGAGTGGTGAAAGACGGACTTTCGACATAGTTGTTGGAGCTGACGGTCTCCAAAGCGGGACCCGAAAACTGGCTTGGGGGCAAGAAGGTGACGAGGACAGGATGAACAGACTCGGCATGTACGGCGGTTTCTTCAGTATGCCGCGCGGCCCCACAGATTCGGAATGGCGCCGGTGGTTCCATGCCGAAGGCCGCCGTGGAATCATGATCCGTCCGTCAGGCTTGAAGGACCGGACGACGGTCTTCATGGCCATTGTCAACGACCAAGATGATAGACTTCGGGCAGCCGCAGAGAGGAAAGGGGGAAGTACTGCAGCGCAGAAAGCGATCCTGAAGGAACATTTTGAGGGTCTGGGATGGGAGACTGATCGAATCATCAAGCAGATGATGGCGACTGATGACTTCTACTACGACACCATCAGCCAGATCAAGATGGACAAGTGGAGTAAGGGCAGAGTTGTTCTCCTGGGAGATGCAGGGTACTGCGCGAGCCCGTTGTCAGGCATGGGAACGACCCTGGCACTGAACGGCGCCTACAACTTGGCGGGCGCTATCACACAATCCCCGAACGACTTGCAAGCCGCCTTTGATCAATACGAGGAGAAGATGCGGCCGACGGTTGACAAAGCGCAGCGTTTGGCACCGGGCATGCCTCACCTGTTTCACCCAGAGACGGCCTGGGGAGTCTGGATATTGAACATCTTCGTGTTCTGCCTTTCATGGTCAGGACTGATGGCGCTTGCGGTGAAATGGGGGCCGCCGGCTAACGAGGTTCCCGTTGAGGAGTATGGCTTCAGATCTCTCCCAGAGGAGCAAGTGCTATGAAACCGAGGGATGCCGTTGTCCGGTGACTGCAAGTGGCTTATTGTGATATAGAAGCTCCGCTCATAAACTTGCATCCAACTTGTCGAAGACTCCAACGTACCTTACTCAGATTAAAAGTTGATTGTAGCCTAATTCAAATGATATCATCGATGGGCCGAACAGCATCCTACGGTTGAAGCCAGGCATCACCAACTGAATCAAAATTGCATCCCAGTGTCATTGGTGTGTCGGGGAATACTTCCCAACACCTCAAGATTCCGCTGTTGCTCGGATATATATCAAAGTCCGCGAAGGAATTAGGCAAGCTATTCGGTCGCGCAAGAGGCTCTGCTTTGATCCGAGCTCATTGTTGACATCCCGCACCGCGCACCGACATCGCGCACGTGGAAGGCAGCAAGTTTGGGACCTCAACCAGTGCTTCAAAAATAAGAAACCCGAATTCACTGTTTTTGGTTAATATTTTGGGACTTTCTCATCACTGAAAGATACCAGAGAGTCGCCCGATCACTGCTAGAGTGTCACTGAAATTGGATGCTTAGTTTCCCCCTGCATCAGGGAGGCTATGTCATCTGAATATAATGTATAATGACGCGAATTACGGCATAGGAAACTTCGGACGGGGGAACAGCATTATGCTTTGTCTAAATTTGAAGTTGACGCTGGTTCGGACGGCCGCTTCTGCTCGCCCCTCCGTCCCGTCTTTTAGAAGCCCGGGCCAACCACCCCACACGAGCTACCAGTAGACTAAGAATCTCGGACGGTCTTGCGCAACCCAGGAGGAGCATACGACAAGCTAAGGGCAGTTGCATTTTTGGATTGGTTTTCGTGTGGTGGGCAGAAAGTAATCTTGTTGTCTGGGTGAGAGGTGCGATATGCGGTGCACATCCAAGAATACCCGCGCCCGTTTTGAGGCACAGAGTCTGATGACAACATGAACCAGGCATGCAGGATCAAGGTCTAGACTTGATTCCAATCCAGACTGCTGTGACCACAAGCACTCAAATGTTGCAATCGGTGATGTTTATAAAGACCTCTTGTCTCCAGCAGAATCCAGATCTTTTCTCCATCAACTCACCAGCAGTACTCCAATCAACAAGTTCCCAGGCCAAGACCACAGTCGTTTCTTTTTTGATAACTCCATTTAGCTTTCAAAACGCCACAAAGACGTACAATGTTGTCCAAGTGTTACACATCACTTGTATTGTGTGCCGCGTTGCTCACCGGCGGAGCTGGCGCACAAGGGGCAAACTGGGGAGGGTTCAACACAATCCGCAACATTTGGACTGCTGGAGCGTCCATTGATTACATTGGTTCCGGCGCGCTGTAAGTTGAGAACTAAAATATTAGCAGGCCCGTATATTGACGAAGATGCACTTCAGGAGCTACAGCACAACCGCCAATGGTCCCAACCACATCAACTACATCGTCAACGCGCGAGGAGCTAACAACGTCAACCTCAACAAATTCGCCTTCCCCGGCGCCGTCACCGACAGCCGGTATGCTACGCCTACCTCGGTCCTAGGCTTCAACCCTATTATCAACTGGAACGACCAGATCACCAACATTGCCAACGTCTTTTCGGCTGCTCGCCTGGCAGGCAATGCCTCATCCAGGGACTCCCTGTTCATTTTCCTTGGTTCCAACACCGGAAACGATGTGCTCAACACATACAACACCACCAACCAGCCTCAACTCATCACCAACCTGATTGGCACAATTCGCACCAAGTTCGACCAGGTAAGAAATCCCATCAAGATAGCCTAATCGCAGCATTGATCGCTAATGAAAATTGAAGATCTACAATGCTGGTGCCCGCAACTTCATTTTCCTCTCTGTCTTGCCTGCGGAGCTCATTCCCCTCATCCAGAGCCGCGGTGCAACCGACATTGCCAAGGTTGCCGACTTTGCCCGCAACTACCAGACAGCTGTCGTAGCTCTGATCAACGAGCTCAACAACAACACCAAGTACCGTGGACAGATCACCATCTTCTCTCCGGACTTCACTCAGACTCTCCGTGACATCAAGAGCGGTGCATTGAGGACTGGACCTACCGCAGGATACCTGGACCGTTCCGGATATTGCGCTGATGTTGGGCCCATTGGCGAGTTTGTGTAAGTCTCCAAATTTTGCGAAATGTCGATTGCATCTCAGGCAACGGCACCGAGTCTTCATATTGGAAGATTCGTGATTGAAACATCGGCTAATGTTTTGTTCGCAATGTCTAGCCCACCCAACCCCGACTACACTTCGCCTAACTGCCAGTACTCGGCCCGCAAGTACCTCTTCCACGACCAGATCCACTTCACTTCGCCAACCCACTGCGAGTATGCTCTCAACTCTCTGCGTGCCATGGGAGTTACTGCAACTCCTCAGCAGCTGTCTTGTCAATTCGCTTAGAGGACATTGGCAGGATCGGAGGACAGCCGATTGTGTACATAGAATGCAAACCACGTTGCTGATAGAAGAGCCATCGTGACTCACTGCCGAACACGAGATCTGGGTTTCGAGCAGTTTTACAGGCTAGAACGAATAAGAGACAGATTGCTAACTCGAATGAGTGTAAAAACGTGCGCAAAAATATCGACGATTTTAGCGCTTTGACGAAAATCTCACAACTTATGTCAGAATATGTAAAGATGCAAGGATCATTTGTGCAACTATGATGCCAAGAGCCCCATTAATTCCCCAATCTAGGCAATATATCCCGTACTGGGGCGCCGCGGACAGACACGGGTCGCGCGGCCTCCGAAACCCAGCGCGCAAAAGAAATAAAACTAAAATAACGACATATGGACAGATGCTTCCTAGAACGGTCGAAGACACAAACTGTGCTGCCTTCTCATATTTCGGGCCCCGACCTCTCCTCCCCCGAAGACAAAACGCAGGTTGCTTCCAGTCTTGCGGATTCGAATCGGCTCCCACGGTACGCGAACATTCATATTGACTGGCAATCCTCCGATTGGCGACCCCCACTGATCGAGTGCCACTATTACACGCCCCTGGGGAAGCAAGACACGAAGGATTACAGCATGGACGACAGCCAACTAGACGCCAGCGGTCATGAAGATGCCCCAGACGATGGCCCCGAGGAGGCACCTGAGCCGACCTCAGCTAATCAACAAGTCACTATTCGCAGAGCAGTACGTGTTTGCTAGTTTGTTGGTGAAGATAAAGCGCTGATTTGGAGTCTAGTGCGACGCTTGTAGAGCAAGAAAAGTGAGTTGATATACAAACAGCTGATGTCTTGGACCAGCCCACATGCCCAGAAACGACGATGTGCATCATTGCTTGGCATCACGTCAGACTTGACAGCACCAAACCGTCACTCAAGAACGAATGCTCACCTTATTCCATGCATAGATCCGATGCAATAGAGAATCGCCCTGCTCTTATTGCACTCATGCCAAGATCGAGTGTACCCATGCAGACAACAAGCCAAAAGAGAAAAGGACTAGAATCCTCATCACCCCACAATAGTAAGTCGATCTCGCCTGCAACGACGAATATCTCACCTTCATCGCGACTACTCTAAACTTACTGTTTTGCGGACGTGTGATTATGACAAACATGATGTTAACTTGCGTGCTACAGTGAAAGAAAGATCGATCAGATTGACCGTCGACTTGAGACGGTTATCCGGCTCCTTCATGACATGAAGGTCAATCCCTCAGCTGGAACTACCGGCAGTGACAGGTCAGGCGGGATTATGGGAACACCACCTACCGAGGGAATGTCGTTGTTTTCCCAAGATGGCCCTCCTACATCAACAAATACGCCATCGAGCCACGCTCTCCAGGCAGACGAGGAGTCGAGCGCGGTCGTTGAGGGAGAATCCTCTCTGGCGGCTCACTCAGTGTTTGCGACCGAGTTTCTCCAAAAGGTGGTGAGCACCAAGTCACTGCAGGACTCAAGCCTCGACTTGGGAGAGACGCTGGAAGCGCTATCTCAAATCGTCACAGCTCTCAAGCAGCAGCCAGTTGCGGGAGAGATGACATATCCTCATGCAAAGCCGGTACAAAGGCAACGCATCCAGGGTCTTGAGTTGCCACCCATTCAAAAAGCTGTAAACACCATTCGCGTTGCAAAGAGTAAGTCTTCTTCTCGACGTATGTTCAACGAGGAATTGACTCATGCGAGGTGAAGGCCAACGACTTTCAGGAATGGCATGGATTTACGACTTCTTGCCAACCCGCCGATTTCCAGACCTCTGTCTTAATGTCTACTTCTCAGAAAACCACTCTGAATACGACTTCATCACTGTCAACGGCGGTCTCTACTCACTATTCACCGACTACGCTGCACAAATCTCACCAGAAGATAAGAAAGAATACCAAGAGTACGCCAGAATGTGTAGAACAAATCTGGAGACCAGCTTGTCGAACCTTCCACTTCACTTGCCAGCATCTGCCGACGTAATTGTAGCTCTTCTATTCGGAGTAAGTCAAAAGAGTCTTTTCTTTCCAGGCGCAATTGCTAACTACGCCAGACATTCCACGCTGTCGAGATTTCAAAACCATCACTCGCATGGACGTTGGCATCAAAAGCCTCGGAATTATGTCAGACTTTGGGCTACCACAGAGTGGAGTGCCTCAAGAACACAAAAGATGACGGCAAACCCAGGGTTCGCGGCATGCACTGGCACCAATTCCTCTTCTGGAACGTCTACTATATCGACAAGAGCCTATCGCTTCGCTTGGGTCGTGCGTCAACAATCCCCGACTGGCACATCACCATGCCAGAGCCCTCATTAGAGGATCCCTTGGAGGACCCTCTACTACCGTACTACGTCCTATGGATCCACACTGCCAAGTGCCAGGGAAAGATCTATGAGATGTTGTACAGCCCAGACTCAATGGCACAGCCTTACCATGTCCGCCAGACTCGCGTGCATGAGCTTGTCTCCATGCTCGATGACGTGGAAACGCGGACACAAGAGGCGAATGTGAGTATTTAGACATATTGCCGAAGCTGGACAACACTGACTCTCATAGCAGGCCAAATGGGGTGACAGGGCCCGAGAAATGGTGGAAGGCGCTTTCGTCGATTTCTGTCTCATATCTGACTCGGTTCTTCGTCTGTCAATGTTGACAATGGTATACAGAGCTGCACCACGTGCTGAAGGTTCTCCCACGACTTTCAGCCCCGAGTGCATAAAGGCCGCTAGAGCAGCTCTCGAGAAACATCAAGAGTGTGTTTCGGTCATGCGGAAGTCTCATGATGTCTATTTTGCGACTTACATCCACTGGTTAGCTTCTTAATCTCGAAATACCACGGACCGCTGCTGACACTATTGCAGGACTATCATGTTCGCGCCATTCATACCCTTCATTGTGCTCTTCTGCCAAGTTATCGAGACTCAAGATCAGCAAGACTTGGCTCGCTTACATGGCTTCATCCTGTTCCTTCAAGAAGCAAATACTCTCTCCGACGCGGCGCACAAGATGCATCGCCTATTCCAGGTGCTCTACAGCGTCGCTCTCCGGTTTGTTGAATTCCGAACGTCCACGCCACAGGCACAACAGACACAGGCGAGTGCTGAGATGGATGCTTACCTTGCTGCCCTCGGGTTCCCTGCTAAAGGGGGCAACGGCGGAAACCAGCAAGTTCAGCAACAACAGCAGCACCAACAACATCAACATCAAATGGACTTTTCTCAAAACGCGAGCCAGACATCTCAAATGGCGGGGGGCACTGTGATGTCGGGTATGGGAGCGGACGCGATGGACGAGGGGCTGATGAAGCCTGGAAACCCAATGATGTGGATGACGAATGCGGCCCAGCTGGAGGACTTCTTGTACAGCAACCAGGCCATGATGGACCTGCTGCAAGAGCCCAATTTCGAGTCAGGCCAACACCCTTGACTTGATTTTCACTTGTGAAAGTCAAATGAAGGTGCGGGCTTACAAGCTGTAATATAAAATCACCGAGCATGAATATAGTAAGAGAGAACGGGGACCTTTGTATAATACCTAACGACGTTAATCAAAATATTCCCTCTTCTCACACATCCATCTCATGAGCACAACTCTGCGTCACAAAATGGCTATCTTTTCCTCGGGTATAACGCTAGGCTTCCAGACACTTTCAAACCAGTGGTCCCTTTCTGACTGATCCGCGCAAATGACTTCAAGTGACCCAACCCGTATGTATGCGCCGTCGGAGCTTTCGGCGTCTTTGGTCACCACCATGAAAAAGTCCCGCGTCCTAGTCAAAGTCAGTTGATTCTTGTCTGTCCTCATTCCCCTGATATACAAAAGTGCTGCCGGAAGAAAAGCGCAGTGGGTGCATAACCCAGAGTTGTAGTGCTGGCCTTTACTCCCTCTGCAGATGTAACTCTTTTCCAGCTTTTCAACTGTCGGATCTACCCATAGAGATGATCTTGCAGGGCCGAACTCAGGTGGAGGCTCTCCATTAGGGGGAGCGCAATCCTGTTGCCATTCCCGATTGTCTTCACGAGCGTAGAGAAGGAATTTCCCATAAACGCGATTCGTCCAGCGTCTCTTAACGTCCCACCTTGAACAAGGCTTCTGAATGAAGACGGGCATCCGGCACGCTTTCACCTCAAGGCGGCCGTACGATACTGCGCCAGTTGGATCAGGGCCTCGCGGTGGGCAAGTGACTTTTGCTGTCTTCGAAATTCCGGTAGTCTTGTAATCAAGAATTTCGGCTCCATTGAATATAGGATATTCGACTTTGCATCCGCTCCCCGTCGAAGCCCACGACCAAGACGGCGCGATCCACTTCCGACGCAAAATCGTTTCGCGTTGTTCCCGCCAGTTAGCCACGGTCGACACATGCCACATTAAATCTTGCTCCAGATTGTTTCTCCAAAGCCCTGCGAGAAAGGTGTCTTTAGTGATTTCAGCCATCTCACGAGCTAGACCAGAGAGTGCAGGCAGCATATCCGAGGTCTTGGTGAGATTCAGACAGGTGTACTCGCCTACTACCCGATGCCACCTCTCATAAGGGTCGATCTTTCCGTTCTCTGTGCGGAGGGCTGATGACGATGTGGTCGTGCGGTTGTTTAACAACGCCACATACTTCGATCTCGAACGCAGCGGGGTGTACGTGCCAGAAAGACCAACGACGTTGTCCCAATCATAGTGCTGTTTACCACCGCATTCGCATGTGTACCCCTTCCCGCAGTCGAATGCAAGCTCTCCGTAGTTGCAGTGAATGACCCGACGAGAGAGAAGCCGCTCTTGGAGGCACCAGGCTCTGTTGAAAAGCGGGAAGTATCGTTGAAGTTTATCGTGCTGTGCCAAGTTCCGAGTTGCGCCTGTAGCTAGCGCGATGAGGAAGTCGTCCCCGGTTTGGTTCATGATCTTGAAGCATGCTGATGGGGAAGTCTTGGAGTAACATCCTCCCTTTGAGTCATGAGACCAGCTGACTGCGATGGTCGCATATGAGTTGCGATAAATGTCGACCATCTGTGCGGCTTCCCTCTCCCAGTCCTCAGAGCTGTCTTGAATTATACACAGAGAGTCAATCCACAGGTATTGGACTCCCAACTTTCGCGTAATATCAATTGCTTGCTGGAAGCTTGGAGGAAGCAAAGACCAAGGAATGAAATTGAGCCTCTCTTGGAGAGTTGCATTCTCCGTTTTAGACCTGATTGGGGTCTTACCCCAGCAGTGACTGAGGCACATATAAGTTCCTCTTTGCCCCCTTGTGTCCACAAGGCGTATGCCGTCGATTCCGTTATTCGAAATGCCGTTCACGTCGATGAGACGCGTTGGGAGTTCCAGCTGGGTCCCTTTGCCGCAATCTTTGTGGTTCGCTTCGCAGTCTCCAATCCAGGTTCGGGCGCGTTGAAGGCTCAAAGAGGATGATGTGTCTCCTACAATCCCATTGGTTGTGTCCATCCGTCGAAATGTATTGCATGAGTTTGACAGGTTGAGGATTCTGACGCATGTCTCCTGTCCGTCTGGCGCCGTGACTTTCAGCGTGCCCTTGTGACCTACGATCCATCTGATTGTTGAAGAACGAGAGAGAGATAATGAATGTTGTGCCTCAGCTTCACCAAGCATCAGTCTAACAGCTCCACAGGTCCCACATCCGCCAAGGGAAGATTCTGCCAATTCGTGATACTCGAAGGCCTTCCCTTGAGCAACGCGGTGCTTGCCTCGTCTGATGATCTCTTCGTGGGATGCTTGTGAGCTTTTGATCGCTTCTGGTGAGAGCTTCTGTCGAGATGCGAATTCAGAGCAGTAGAGAAGACAGCCTTCGGTGCCAAATGCGTCGAAGAAGTCAAATGTTTTTGGTCGAGTGCCATCCGCCCAGCGGGTGCTGAGAGCGTCCTCGAGAGATAATGAACGAACTGAACAATTCATGTTCGCTCTGCCTAGATCATAGATCACATGCAAATAGGTTCAGTCAGGCTTTGAGTCTATTGGAGAGTATGGCATGATCAGCTTTGTACGTCGCACGATTAGGCAGCCAGGCTGCCAAAGTGCGGCCTTTTGTGACACAGTCACACGTGCATCATCGGGGACAATCTACCAATTACAACTCTCCTGCAACAAGTATATTTTCATTATCCCTGCTACCCTGCTACGAGCGGACTCGATCAATCTTCCAAAGACCACTAAACCACATCAAATGTTTTTGGCGATGCAAACAACCCGATCTCATCAACATCGTTTCATGGCAGAACTCACAATATAAGTACTAGTTCTTGCGCTCATTATTGTTCACTCGTATGCTCATTAAACACCCGAACTTCCCGCTATCCTACTGGAATCTCACTCCGCATCCCATCTCATGGAGGAGACAATGCCACCGTCCACCAAAATGTCCGTACCAGTGATGAAGCAGGACCCAGGGTTGACAAGAAATGCTACTGCGTTGACAATATCTGCCGGCGTCACAGCCCTCCTAGCAGGAGATATCCTTACTAGATTATCAACGGATCCATCCACCCCGCGCTGATCAGTCCGAGCAGGAATCACTCCAGGGCTCACACAATTGATCCTGGCCCCCCTTGACCCCCAAGCCGCGGCAGAAGCCTGCACCCGAACCAGCTTTCCACGCATGGATAGACCGTATGCCGCGGCCGCTCCTTGTGGGCCCGGCTCATTGATGTTGAAGTCGGGATGCGCCAGGAGCCGTTCCCGTGATGCCGTGGCAAGGTGACGTTCGAATGAGGGATCTAGAGGTGGACAGAGGTGACCCGCCATTCCAGAGATGCAGACGAAGTTGGAACCAGCCTGCACGATTGGGAGGAAGGCATCTATAACGTTGATGGTCCCGAGCAGGTCGATTTCGTAGACGGTGCGGGCGCAGTCGGCTGCTGGACCTACGCCAGCAGCGAGAATAATCGTCTCGACGGGGCCGATGACAAAGGCCTTTTGCGCAAGTTCGTTGACCGAGTCGAAGCTCGAGATATCCACGAGTGCCGTATGAACGAAATAGCCTTCGTTGATTAAGGCTGTTGCAGCGATGGATAGCCTATCGGCCGAGACATCCGCGAGGAGAACCTGTCGGCCGATGCCCAGACGGCGGGCGCAGGGGAGGCCCTTGCCGCCGCATCCAATGACCACGACGACGTTCGAGGACTGCATCGTGCTTTTCTTGCCAAAGATAAAGTATTCTTGATGTTGTATGCGATTGGAAAGAGGACGCGTTTCACAGTGCCATGAGCAAAGCTTTCGATGTTGGTCAAGCCATGGAGTCATGCTGGACTTCGCTCTCGCTCTCGCTATCGGTAATGCGCACCGCTAAATCTTCAAATCCTCTATGATCAACGCCGAATCTCTTATTGAGATCTTAAGTGTATCATTTCGGTGTTCATAAGCCTTCCTTGCCACAGTTGACTTTAGTTGGCGCGATTACGAACGGCGACAAGGACGTCAACGGCGACGACAACAGAGACAACGGCTAACGTAAGAGTAGCTACGACTGTAGAGACACTGAAGCGGAACATGCCATTGGAACTATTGAAATTACTCTTTCGGACCAGCAGTGGGACTATCCTGGGCATCACGAATATCATTTCGGCCATTTGCCTGCATCTCTTGAAGGTGACACACATGAAAGAAGAAACACAAGAGCCAAAGAAGTAGCATGAATATCAGAAGAGCAGAATAATACATGCAGCACTTCTTTTACTTCTCCGCCCGAATTGAGAGATTTGTCACAGCAATATGGCATGTTCAATAACGTACGAGATAGCTATGCCAATTAATACAGCGTAGCGACTACAAATACAAAATCTGCTACTGTGACATAGGAGGCGGGAGGAGTGCTATGGATGTTACGTTCCTGCTTAGAATACTGAAGACTCTAAAGCTCTGGTGAAATCTCTCCTTCTAGTATCACGGCTGTGCGGGCAACAACCGAAACGATAGGCGACCACTCCGATAGGACGTCTTTGCCACGCATGAGGCCATTGTTCGTTCGGACTTGATACTGGTATTCGACTCCATCCTCAACACCCATCGTATCATGTCGGGTTGTGTCTTTGCGCCAAACCTCCCACTCCGAAGTCTTGTCGGAGCGGCATCTCACGTCATATCCTAGAGCGCCGTATACGCAATCCCATACAACCGTGATCCCCTGCGGCTGAGCCACTGCAGTGACGTTCACTGGAACAGGACTCGGTCTCTCTGAGATCTTCTGCGGTATGACAATTTCCCTGGTGCCGATGCTGAAATGAAACACCAAGGTTTGAGAGAATGCTCTGGCAATCTGGAACTCGCCAAGGGCGTTAGGATGTAATCCGTCGTAGCTACCATCAAAGCAGTCATAGATCTCGCGTATTCTGACCAATCGAACAGGAGAATCTCGATTATCCCAGCTGTGGATCGATGGCTCCAGGTATTTGTTGTACGTGTCTACCATCTTTGCCAATTGCTTGGTGCCTTCCATGGGAGTTCGTTGAGGGACACTTGCGACGGCAAACTTCAGACGTGGACTGGCAGAACGGGCGTTATCGAGCAGCTCCTTCATGACCTTGATAGTGTCTTCTGGTCCTCTGACGCCCCATCCCATGTCGTTGAAGCCAAGCATGACAAGTAGCAAGTCTGGTTCATACGTTGCCACCTGCTGGCGGATCGCCTCCGCGCATTGCCCCGTTTGCTGTCCCCAAACTGAGAAGTGCTGAGATCCAAATTTCATTCCGTCTGCGTAACCACCGTTGTCCATGAACTTGCAAACCTCTGGTGATGCCTCATTTGACTGTTCTATCGCCAGTAGAGACGGGCTCGATGTCTGTGATTCCGAGGGTTTGAAGGTGCTGTTGCACGGACCAACAAACTCAAAGTTGAGATTCTCCTCATTGAGCCATTCCCATAGCCTGTACCGCCAGGTGAAGTCTCCCTCGCGGCCGTGAGACATTGAGTCCCCGACGACCATGATCTTGGAAGGGTGCTTGATTTCCGTCGAGTGACCAGGCATGATAGCCAGTTTTTGTTCTGATGGTGTCAGCATTGATGTCATCGTAGACTTGATGGTGGGGTACCGAAAAGGTGCATCTGAGTCCGGACGAAGCTCAAAGCAAAGCGTGAATATCCTAAAGCAGGTTGATGTTGCTGTGTGACTAAAATGGTGAAGTTGCACATCAAAATTCGAGCAACGGCTGTGAAAGGATTGAACAACATTTTGTAGGCTGCCTGATAGGTCCATACAGCGCAGCACTCAGGATCGCTAGTGTTATGTCGTTGGGGAACATTGGTGTCGTCATTGGGCGTCGGCAATTTGAATCTAGTTGACTTTCCGTTCAGCGGGGAAACTCACCTTCCCTTGCACCTTCTTCGACGAACACCTGGTCTGTGAGGCAGGCGGCACTTTCCCACAATTTGCGTTGTTTCGGGTCGTTCATGAAAAAACAACGTAGGAAGTGGTTTCCTCGGCAAGTATATCGTCTTGACTCTTTCCATGATTAAGCCATGAACTCCATTGACAGGAAAGGGCCTGAGGCGCTCTGTAGGAACTCACGGTCCGAGGTACATTGCACATTGGCCTCAGCACACATTGAAAGCAACCAGTTGATTTACTGCAACTCTCTTAAACCCTTAAAGACCTCAATCTAATTGTCAATCCCCTCATTCAAATGGCGAATACCTCCCAGTGAGTAGTCCAAAGCCAGCGGCCCATGCTAAAGCCCGGCATATTGGTTAGGCGCTGCTACCTGGGGGCACTAAAGAAGCAGAGTGGAGATGCAAATCGGAGTCGTCGATGGGTCTTGGCGGATAAGTGCAGCAAGACGGGTTAGGGCTGATCCACCTTTTCCACCATTGGGACATATTTGCAAAATTGTCATCTTCTCTCATCAAATGACATCCGATATGGTGTAGTGGCCAACATGATGCCCTCTCATCTCGTGAGAGGTTAGGCATAGCCCCGAGTTCGATTCTCGGTTTCGGAACGTTTTGCTTTTGCTTCGGCTGGGTGCCGGGCCCCACGATACCTGTCTTATATGGCCGAATCACAGAGAATGCTTGTACTTTTGTCTCTTTGGTTGCAGTATTCGCAACTTGTTTGTTTCAAGCTTGGAGAATCTAACTAGATATGAAAGCAAGTGCATGAGCATATACAGGAAACTTCACAGTGGCGGAACTAGTCTCGTTAGTGACAATATGCGATGTTGAATTCAGTATTTTGTGACTCGTATTCCTATTTTCTAATTCTTCCGAAACTCATGACAGCCGTTCGTAGAATGTTTTTTTCCAACTACACGCTGAACCTCCTCAAAAGCTTTCTGAAGCCATTCTGCCCTCGTGCGACTACCACTGACCTGAAGCTGTCATGCTTCTCGGGCTTCTTAACCTCCTGATGAACATAATAGACATCATTCCATCTAGCTAATGATGTGAGGGCTGATCGGTGGGCCGTAGGCCTCGACAGTCTCGCGCTTCTCCTCCACAGCCGGGATATGAGGGCTTATGGGCGGACCGTAGGCCTCGACGGTATCCTTTTTTGTGTTGGAAATGATGTGGGGATTCACAGGAGGCCCGTAGGCCTCTACTGTGTCTTTCTTCGAAATGATATGCGGGTTCACAGGCGGGCCGTACGCTTCAACGGTGTCCTTTTTGGAGATGATGTGCGGATTGACGGGTGGTCCGTACGCCTCCACGGTGTCTTTCTTGGAGATGACATCCGGGCTGGTAGGAGGGCCATATGCCTCGGCGACTACTGGCGCAGCAGAGGCGAACGAGACGCAAGCTGCGACGGTGACAAGAAGACTTTGGACGCGCATGATGAAGAAGTGGTATGATACTCGACTGTCCGAGGGCTTCCAGGGTTGTTGTGACCTGGTTGATGACTTTAAGTTGATGGAGACCACTTCTGGTTGTTTCGATCGTCGTTTTATACCATTTCTTCAAGCCTTTAAACTTTTTGAGTTGATCATCTGATGCAAGATACTCTCACTCTTCACCCCTGAAGAGGGATTGCGCTGCCCCTTCGCGAAGATAAGCGCCTGGTCTCGTTCCGCCCGACGTGCCCGCAACCAAGCGGCACTTGGTCCTGGTAGGACTAGAATGTGTATGATACCATTGTCGCCAATGTGACACCAAATCCATCGTCAATCCTACTCGAAGCATCATGCCAATGAAGGCATGTCGTATATCTCACATGACGCACTGAACACATACTTAAATGCCGTTTCGAGACACTCCGAGATCGTGACTTCTGGGCTAACTCCATCGAGAAGGTGTACAACCGCCCCCAAGTGTTGGGTGGACTTACAAGGGGTACCTGCAAGCGCGGAATCCTACGCTTAGCAAAGGCCGTTGCCAATTAGACTTACTTCATGTCTAGATCGCGGGTCCATGCCGCACCTTAGCCGGAAGCTCTACCCCATCTGCATTTCACCCTAGTCTGCCTTGTCCTGCTGGAGGATGAGCTTTTGGGGTTCCGGAGGCAAGTCTTATCTTTTGCCCCTCTTCTTTATTGACCTTCAGCTCATCCTTACGCTGTTGGAGAGTTCACTGTCAGCAAACTTCATGTGCCAAGTTAACATTGAGTGGCCTATTCGAGCTTCCTAATCTAAATGACCTCATGCTAACATTTGGGCTGGTTGTACATGGCGATACGGTTTACTCAAAGACATCTCACTCATCTTGATTGTCTCATCGCTAAATGAGTCCAGTTCGGTAGTCAAATCTCACTTCTTGGCATAATCCTGATGGTCTCGGCGCATCCTTCAGCTGCATTGTGTGATTGGGCAATGCGTCTCATGCAGCCGTGAGTTCCTACACTCTATGCAGGACGTGAAGGATCTAGATGGCTTTTCGATTTCAGGCAGGTGGAAACATTTCATCTTACGACTTCACTCGGTCTGGACAGTTTGGCAGAATCCTTCATTTTGCCACCGCTTACGGAGGGAGTACTGCGATGTTGCCGACGCTGACCCCAATGAGCGTGCCAGGAAAATCAGCATCTTCTGCTACAGCCCGTCTGCTTCGCTTGCGGTAGACTCTGCTTTTCAGTTCAACTCGCAGAAATGAGAGAGATCTATCACAACGGCCTTGAGGAGGACTCTGCCGAGAGCCTTTTGGATGAGGTGAGCAAAACACTTGTTGCTGCCGACTTCTGATGAGGAAAGCTAAGGACTGGAGTCATCGAAATTGGACTGGCCCTCTCAAGTTCCCCTGAGTAGGCAGGTATGGAGCTATCGCTCAAAAGCAATCACGATCCTCAATGCTTTCTTCTTCGTTGTGTCGTGTGGAATGCTGTCCGTCTCTTGGAGACTACTGCATGACCCCATTTGGCTGATGAAGCGGGTGTCACCTTACAGTAAGTTCATGCTATCCCTCTCGGATCTTGATCTCATACCACTCTTCAGGTCCCATACTCGACGATGTTCCAATCAAGTTCGAGACCGTTGAAGTCAAAGGAACGCTGTTCAACGACTACACTCCATCTCGCATTTGGCGTCAGCCGCCAAGCGAAGAGGTTGACAAAGCATGGGACGACATGGCACGCATCGAGTATTTTGGTGTAACCGGAGATGCCCTCAGAAAGATGGGCAAAGATCCCAAGATTTCTGTGTCTATCCCTGAGGACTGGGGCGTGGGCCCCGACAAGTATCTTGTCGAGATTGACATGCAACACCAGCTGCATTGTCTCAACGCGATACGTAGATATGCCTACTGGGACTACGTAAGTAGACAAGATCAACTTGTTGCCAATGCATCTTTGGCTGTGGCGCTAATCGAACAATAGTACTACGGCAATGCTTACAAAAATATGTATGTTCAATTCCACCTCATCCACCCACTACACAATGTTGACACTTGAACAAGCTCAATGGCGCCCAAACGACATCAAGCTCACCTGGCACATTGTGTCGATATTATCTTGCAGGCTTTGACATGCAATCCAAGCCTTGATCTCATTTCGCACAACTGGATGAAGACCCAAGAGAACCCGTATCCTGATTTCAACATCAAGAGGCAGTGCGTAGCGCACGAACCCATCTTAGAGTGGCAGCACCAGAATGGCATCTCAGAGCAAATTTTGAAGTTCAATAATCTTCCGAGGCCTGATAATTATCCGGAGGTTGAGCCGGAACCATCGATTCTTCTCATCGGTGAAGATGTCCGACACCATGAATAAGCCAAGCGAATTGATAGGTAGTCTTTCCCCAAAAATAATTGCAATTCAGCTTTTACTTGAGAATTCTCCCCTGGGTACGTATGCTGGGAAGCTGCTGGCCTGGGCATTGACCGAGGTGCTTGTACTGCTTTTCCCCTACTGTGAAAACCCCTACTGAGTGGGTTCGAAGCTTCCTTGATACTTGAGAATTATTGATAACCTTTATTATATTACTACTAGCAAATACGATAGGACGCCTTGCCTCTTATGCCAATTTGATTCCAGCGAGGACATTCCTCCAACTCCGTGACCTCCGGCAATAAAAGAAATATAGAGTCTTTTGACACTACGCGCCGGCAAACTCAATGTGGTGATGGTGCTTGTGACCCTTGTTCTTTGCCTTATGTTGGTCCATCTTATTAGTGTCCATGTTGAGTCTCTCTGCCTTCCTCTTATCGTCCTCGGCCCTCGCGTACGATTCGAATTGGTAGGTGCAGTGATCAGGATGATCAGCGGTGGCCTTGCGATAAACTTTTGCGATAGCGGCTTCGTTCATGCTGGCCTTGTCTAGGCACCTATCTTCATTTTCTCCATGCTGGTTCTTGGGGTTGTAGGTAGGATCTCTTAGAAGTTTCTCAAAGAGAGTGTGGTGAAGAGTTGCATCTACCGGAATGTCTCTCGATGAGCCTCTGTTGAGCGGGAATCGTACCCATTCCCACTTGTACTTCCCGTCGACGAATTTACTCTCCCATCTTCTGATCAAGGGGAAGCGTTCTGTTTGCGTTAGGCTCAACTTTCAAGCTAGCACGGGTATCTGGAAAAACTCACCAAGCAGATTCCAAAAAATGACCATTGCGGCTTTCTTAGTGCCATAGCCAAACTTGAGTGTGTCGTGAACGGCGCCACTTATCGCCGTCGGTTTGTTGTGTTCCAGCCGATGCTTAAACTCGTTGACCTGGTCGTGCTGCCATTTGATGTGGGGAGCAAGAAGCTCAAGCTCTCGCACCATCCAAGCCAAAGGTATGTCGCTCAGCTGGCATGGCTCAAATCTGATGTCATCCGTCTCCGTATGGGTTGTGTCTCTGCAGATCAGATCCTCCTTGCACATCGAACACTCCTTGAAAACGCAACCCTTGTGATTGTTGCACAAGTGACATTCCTTGTCCTTGCACAAGCCGCAGTCTCTGCAGACGCGGCAAACTGGGCGCTTGTCCTGTGGTTGTTGAGAGGTTGCTTTTCCAAACATCCTATTGTACATCCTCGTAAGGAAGCCATCCTTCTTGGGGAGGTCATCGACTGGATGGTATCCGCCGCCGACATCGCAGTGATTTCCCGGAAACCAAACTTCCTTGATATTCTCATGGTTGTGTTTTCGCTTCTTTCGATCCTGCTGGAAGAGTGCTGCCTTGAACTTGACTCGGCGCTCGTCAACAGCGACAGCATGGCGAATGATGTCTGCGGTTCCCTTCACCTTGACGTTCTTGGTGGCCTTCTGCTCCATGACGCTCACAGAGTTGACACAGTCCCAAAGACCAAGAAAGTGGACCTTAACGTTGACCAACTTTTGCTTCTTCCTGTCGGTATCGGGATTCGGTTCTTTGCGACAGAAGGAGTTGCTGAACTTCCTCAGAACGTGATTCCGTTGCACACGTTGTTCTTCGTCATGAGCCTCCTGTTGCTGTTCCTTGGTGGGGCACGGCTCATCATCGTTATGGTCGGGCCCGTGGTCGACGACCTGTCTACCATTGAGACCATTTTCCTTTTCTTTCTGCTTCTTGGTCTTCTTGTTGTCTTTGCAGAGAAATTCGCCGTCGAGGTGGCGGTCGTAAAGGCGATAGGCGAATGGCACCATCTCCTCGTTCCCCCTGCAAAGCAGCCCAACAGTGTTGACCATACGTGCGAGGAACTTGGCCGTGTAGGCGCCGCGACTGAATCCAAACATGTAAATGTCATCACCCTGCGAATTCAGTCAATGATGTATCAACAAATGCTCAGTCAAGTCACTCACAGTTTCGTAGTAACGCATCAAGAATCTGTAACCAGCCATGATATGGGCGTCGAAGGTCAAACCAACTCCTTGATCAACAGAGGAGTAGACCTTTTCCCACAGCTTTCCTGCGGGCCCTTTGTGTACAGATCGCTCATTAACTTGGTAAGTTCCAATACCAGCTGTTGCAATTCGTCAGTCGACGCAGTCATTCTTATGTCCTTTCGTCAAGACTTACTCTGATAGTAGTGGAACTGGTCTGCATGGTTGCGATCCAACATGCTCAGAAGCTTGACCACGTTGGTGTCCTTCTCAGTTCCGCTGAACTCGTTGCCAGTGCCATCGAAAAACAACAGAAGGTTTCTCTTCTTCTTTCCTGGCAGCCATCGACCACTGGGAAATTCCTGCTGCAGAGGACTGCTCTGAGGAGACGAGAACGCCGTGTCCACAGAAGCCTGAGACTGGTTTGAAGGGAATGCCATCTTGACTGTAAGAGAAGTAAATTTTCGAGATGCGGTGACTTGGCTGGTTTCTTTCGATTTTCTTCCATAGGTAGATACGACTATTTATGTCAATTTCCTGCGTCTTGAATCAAAACATGGGATTTCTACTGCTGCCGTAGTATCGTTGGGTATGCCGCCGCATCAGCACATGCCATCAACGAGGCCAAACATGCGAACGGAAATTGAACATTCGGCTACTCCCTAGCAGCATGTTGATCATGAAAACGATCCCACTGCAGATCACAGTTTGAGACTTTCGTCCCGCTAGAGCCCCCGCGCTCAGCCCAACGAACACTATACTCACAATCCCATCCTCGTCCTGATCGCAGATTTCATTCGCGCCTATTCTGTTACGGTTTAGGCTCTCAGGTAGCCACATGGCCTTCACCCACTGCGCTTTACTCCGGTTGGAGAAGTCGTCTCGCCGAACGGGGCCAAGCGCCACGGGCTGAGAGGCCGGTTGAGACATTGCACGAGACAATGTCTGACTGCCCCAGTCAGCTCCGTGTCTTACAACGCGATTCGTCGAATCAAGAGCGTCTGGCGGGTTTCCCCGCTTTGTCAGTCAACTGTCCCGGGTGCGTCTTCCCGAACTGAGACGCACTTGGTGTGCCTGTCTGGGGCACTTCTATGTGATGATCTCCCTGCCCGACTCCACGTTCGCGGAGACGTGTTGCAGAATCAGCAATATGAGCCAAGCCACTGGGTCGAGAAATACGAACGCAATCATTCCAGGTCTTCAGCCTTCCTGGTGATTGATATGTCCCTGGTGTTGCAGCTCCTGAGATAGGAAACTTGAGGCATGTGCTGTGATGAGAGAGCACAAATCGGTAGTCATTATTCGGGGGTGTCTCAAGTCTTTCTCTGAATGTTATCTTGCCAAGATCAGCCCAGCTATCCGGAGTGACTAAGAGAAGAAGTATCCGTCAGTACACGGCAATTGCCTGCCGAGGAGTCCTCGGATGTCCGTCCAACATTCTTGCTCTGGTACCTCTTGGTTTATAGAGCATGAATCCCTTCAAGCAGCCGTGGAGCCTTCATAAATGTTCGAGCTACCAATCCTAGCAACAGGCATTCACAATTGAATCGATCAATTCAAGCAGATGATGTCCTGCACTTCAACCTTCAGGGACAGAAGCATATGTTCCAATTTCGGGTGCCCATCCTCTTGATTATTATAAATTTCAATCCCATTTTGACTCTCATGTTTGTCTATCATCTCAATAAGCACCCCGTGAAGTATTACTGTTTTCGTTCACATTGAGCTAGCAAGCTATTTATGCAACCTTGGCCGTTAACAACAAACATCTCACTGAGCAAACGCCACTCGGATTGTCTCAATCCGTCCGCGAGGACAATCTCTGTTCTTTCTTGCTGCATTTTCCTGGTTGGGCAACCAGAATGGCTGATCTTCGCTAGTCAGTATCTTCTGCCATTAATATTCACGTGTCCATTTTGGGCAGAACACGATCGTCCGAAATCGAATGTCTCACATAACATATCTTCAGGTAGATCCAAGCACTGGGCCACGACATGTGCCAATCAAGACCAACCAAAATCATCGGCACCAGACCGGTGACCATTCATTGGCAACAAATTGGTCCTATTAGATCTTACACGAACTGTGCTGCCCAGCCGGCTGCGGTGCTTAATATCTAAACATAGCCTCTTGATCTCATGACCTGCCGATAATAGCATAATCTAGTCTGAAATCGAAATTACAGGAGACTTTGCGGTAAAATAATGGTAGCTCTCTTGCAGAGTGCATATCACAATGCCAGCCGGGAGTATACCCCTGGCGAAACGTTTTCTTACTCAAGCAATGTAGACGCTGAATTATTGTTGTCCTTCTCTGTCGTCCATATTAAATACATTGTGATGAGCGCTTGCTCTTACATCAACTCTGAATAACGACCATGTACCTTTTCCAGTGGAGGCTGATGTGACTCTGTTAGCGCCTCGAAACGTAGTAATACGAGTTCACGACCAGAAGGCATTGCCCGCTTTCAGAAACCTGACTCCATTGACGTCGAGTAGGTAATCTGGTTGATCAGTGGAGATAAATAAATAGCAAATGCTCGTTACGTTTCCCGGTAAAATGCACTTACTGTAGGGCAGCTCATGTCAATGTGAACACCACAGCGGATTCCGGGAGGTAATGTCCAATGCCGCTATATAAACTCACTGGCTCGCGCGATCTGAGGCTCATTCCAAAGCAACCATGGGATGCATCATTCTCCGCGAGGCAGCAAGAACAGAGTGAATGCATGTCCCGGGCGGTAAATCTCATGTGCGTCCAAGACCATATCCCATGCTCCTGATGATGGAGAGCCACTCCTGTCTCCTCGCAGTTATTTGCGTCCACATACTTGCCAGATGGCATGACAAAAGCATACAAGCATGCATGCTGAAGAGAGTGGCAGTCGCTCTGCCTGGAGCAAATATGTGGCCTGCTAGACGCTTCACAAAACTTCAATGCTACACTTTGTCGTCGCTTGCGTCAAACCTTCCGAACAATATCCTGCGAGTGCTTTTATCTCCAACCGCAGCCTCTATACATCCTAGTTTAGCAGTTCCGATCTCGCCTTAGATTGCTGCATGCTCAAGCGCATACCTGCCAACGTGTACGTCCGTCCCCAGATGCTCAGCGGCAAGGTTATATGTTCCAAGCACTGTGTATAAAGGGCGCAGGTTTGAATAAACTGTGAGTTCCTCAAAATTAGACGTTTGTCGACCATTTGAAACTGGTGCCAGTTCAAGAAGCTGAAGCCTCTTCCTCCGCAGTATTCATGGCTTAATAAACACCACGTATCGCTTCGTCTTGCCATCTAACACTGCTTCACCCTGTCAGTGCTTTATTCTTACTCGAATAATCAGACTAGCTAATTTTAGGAAGTCCATTGGACATCCGCGTTGGTGCTTGTGTAGTAGACCCGCAATCAAGGTGTGTTTCTTGTCATTAAGAACAAGCGCGGAGGCTAGAAAGCTTTGGAATTGGCTGCGAGTTAAAGTTTCCCCGCCTAATCTGCTTTCATTAAATAATCCGTAGTCGAAGTGGCATCCAGGGGCTTGAAGAAATGCTGACGTCTTGCGGGTATGGGAATACAAAACAGTCCCCTGACTTCTCAAATCGCTTATCTCTACCCAAGACAAAGGAACCTGAGAAGTGCGCATCGTCACACAACCGTATGAGAATTCTCGACGTATCAACCCTTACGTTGACATTGAGACACACATGAATTTCTTGTCCGCCTTCGTTCTTGCCATTGGCTCCTGCCATCATGAAGATAGAAAGTCCATGACAATTTATTTGCTTAAATAAAAAGAACCCCCTGTCCCCAGCTGGGACCTGGCGACACAAGAAGCGCCTAGAACGACATGGATCAAGCTATCTCAAGATCACGCCACATGTTCTTCAGAACACGACTTATCGGTCATCCTCCCAGGTCTTATTTAACTTCAAATGATGGAAAGAAAGCTCTATCAATGGTGTCGTGGGAATGGATTGTTGAAAACGACAGAGAATGCGGCTGTCGCATGCTTCACGGTTCATACACAACCTGCTAGATTAACCACGCCTAAACATTCAAATTCACTACCACCCGTCATTGTGTCTGTTTCCCACGTATTCTCAAAGTCGTTTCATGATGGAAATCATATCATCGTCGACGTAGCTGGCTCCCCTCCACGAACCACGCAAAGATGATGATCTCCGGCTCGCACGCACACCTTTCCGCAGCGAGATACTCACAGCATCAACTCCCATTTGCCGGGACAAGAGTCTAAATCACATTGGACAACTCAATTTATACTCCTTTAAGTCACTGACCCTCTGGTCAGTTTAGAGGCGTTAACCACACGGAAGTAGACTGTAGTCCTCGAAACGAGTCACGATGGATCATGTATAAATTCAGAAATGCCACGCAGTCTGCCACGTTCTCCCAACGACCAATCATGCGCCTTCGTGGTTTCTGCACTCGCACATTACAGAAGCGTCTCAGTAGGATCGTCGGGAAAGGTCGAGCTTCAACCCCCAAACCCAAGAGCGCAACGTTCTCGCTACCTGGCCGTCCATCAACCTCGTCGTCCATGATCCATCCCGACGTATTCAAGTTATGCCATAGACCACACGTCAAAAGATGCACACAGTAACCTAAACATAACTTGAGTGCAGCAATGCTGAAATTGACGATCGCACAAATGTACATTGCAGCGAGCCCAAGAGAACACCGGTTTCGATCATTTGCGCTGTTTCTTATTTTTGACGAACCCAGCGAAAGAATCGCTATTTATACTCAGACCTGCCAATGACGCCGATGTTTGCTTACAAGCGAAGAGTTGAAATCGTTCATGGGGGACGGGGTCGTCCGTATCGTCCATATCTTGGCTATGCACCTTGTTGACCTTCAAGATCAAGTCCCGATTCAAGTACAAAATCTGGGTGAATGACAACGCATCTACCACACCGTTCAAATCTTGAAAACTCAGCATTAGTTACCACGGAAAAGCGTCGATGGCTGCTGCAAAAAGTAAGAATAATGGCGATGGCATCAAAAGCCTCATCAGTGACGTCGAAAACAAAGCACCACAATAAGATGAACCAAAATTCAACAACAGCCCTCACCCCTCCCAAACTCCCCCAAAAGCAACAAAATTCAAATCCTCTACCTCAAACTTCCCATCTACCACTCAAGCAATACCTCTCAGGCCTCATCAACCCATTCACCTGCCCTCATCCACTTACACCTGCACCCTCCAAACCAACACAACCCACGTGCCCCCCTGCACGTCACACCCCACAAACCCCACTCCTCCCCATACCTATCCAATCACATCCCCCAAACCCAAAGCGGTGTCCCCCCAGCCCCAGCCAAATCCCCACATGACACGGCAGAATCCCCCAGTGCAGCTCCCCAGACAGCTCCGCCTCGCAACATCGTCACCACCTCCCCTCCCTCGCCTCGTCTTCAATCCAGTTTCAATCAATCCATCAATCCAACCACAATCAAACCTCCAAAATGCCGCCATCGCTCAAATCCCTCCTCACAAGCTTCACCTCCCTCCTGCCCTTAACCCACCACCAACACCCGCTCTCACACGACGCAGCGGCAGCAGCATGGAAGGGCGAAGTAACCCCCTACGAGCCCCTCTCCGGCGCCCCCTCATGCCCCGTCGACGGCCCGACAAGCTGCTCCAGCCCGGGCTCCGGGACCGACTCGTGCTGCTTCGTCGCTCCGTCGGGGCGGATCCTGCTGACGCAGTTCTGGGATGACACGGTGCACGCGGGCGGGAGCGAGGAGGACTGGACTGTTCATGGACTATGGTACATCCCTTCCCATCTTTCTTCAGTCTAGTGATTACTGCATCTCGTCGCTGGGAGAATCACATCACATCACAGACGAAAACTGGCGGAATTGACTTCAAGACCCCTCATGCAAAACACGCACTGACTGAAACCTTCCAGGCCGGACCTCTGCGACGGGAGCTACAAGGCCTTCTGCGGCATGACGCCGCACTTCAACAACATCACCGACATCCTCCGCCACTACGGGCAAGCCGACCTGCTCGCGTCCATGGAGCGGTACTGGGTCGCGGCCTACGGGACCAACAACCACCTCTGGGCGCACGAGTACAACAAGCACGCCTCGTGCATCAACACGCTCTCGACCCGCTGCTACGGCGAGAGCTACGACGCCGGCGTCGAGGTCGTCGACTACTTCACGCGGGCGTTTGCGCTCTTCAAGCAGCTGGACACCTTCACGGCGCTCGAGCGGGCGGGCATCGTGCCCTCGCGGGAGAAGACGTATCCCATCAAGGACGTGACGAAGACGCTGGAGAGGCTGAGCGGGGGCAAGGTGGTGCTGCGGTGTTCGGGGCGCAAGAGGGATGTGCTGCACGAGGCGTGGTATAGCTACTTCTTGAAGGGCAGCTTGCAGACCGGGCAGTTTGTTCCCGCTAGCGAGCTGGGAGAGCACGGGGACGCGAACAACTGCGCCGACAGCGTGCGGTATGTCCCGAAGCGGTGCAAGGGCAACTGTCCGCCCAGTTCGTACGAGGATCTGTAAGAGTGTCTATCAGGGAAATTGGTCTTGGGTACGGTTAATCGGATTCTCTGGGATATCTTGGCGTTAGGGAATGTGGGGATTATTCATGAACTTCCTCCTGTCCGGAGCACATCGTCGGCAGTTGAGCTGTAACAGCATTTCTTCTTGATCAGTTCGCAGCATGCCCGGTGCTCTCCCTGTGAAGTGTCTGATATGATGGCCGGCAATTGACCTCCATGTTTCAGCCCTGGGTTGCCGGTCGGAGGTTGGGAATGTTAACGCCGATCCAGCTGGGCAATAGCCGACAACAACAGCCTGCCGTCTCATGAAACCGCGCATCAGAGATGAGATGGACAAAGTCTAACCAGGTGGTCGGGGCGCCCTGTCACTGGCGAACTCTGTCGACGACCACGGCGGCATCTTCCGCGGCGTTGGACAAGAAACAAGCCACGGAAGGCATCCAGACCTTTCTGGGCCGTGTTTGCGAACAATCAAACGGTTGTGCAGCCATGTGTTGACCGCGGTCTAGGATGCGCAGCGCACGAGTGTTTGGGGCGCCACGGTGTAGATGAGGCAGCTGTCTGTGTCTGTTCCTCAGCCTTGCATGTCACTGGCTGCGGGTGCTGAAGAAAAAAGAGGCAGACTGCAGTAGCGCCTTATCGGGCCGACCGACAGCGCTAATCCGGGAACGGGATGGCGCATGTGGAGGTGGAAAGTGGGCTGAGAGCGGAGGGGGGACGCACAGAATCATTCCATCGGATTTGGGGGCGCGGTGCCGTTCCGCCTGGTTTGGTGAAAGCGGCCTCCGCAACCCCGGCTGCTCGAGCGCTGGTTCGCTGGCTCGCTGGCCGGTACTTGGGCATGGGGAAAACGGCGGTGGAGCTGTGGACGGACGGCGATGTGCTGATGCAGCCATCTTGGGCTGGGCGCTGTCATGGAAGGGATCAGAGCAGGGAGAAGACGCCGTGCGCCTGGGAACTGGCCCTGTGGAATTGCTGTTTGAGGAGATTCGCATATCTCTCTGCCCAAAGGAAACGGGCATTTACGGCGGCTGTCGTGCCTCTGGTGCCACGAGGAGGATGCCAGGGTCAGAACAGGCTCTCCAGCCCCGTTGCGAATGCGTAGGCGTCGAAACGTAGCATTCCCAGATGCTGGGACTGACACGATTATGTCGACTCGCATGTTTGTCCTCAGCTGCTGTGCCACGAGGGACTTTTTGCCGCTGACATAAGAGCAGTCGCCCTTCTCCGGGCGTGCCGGCAGGACGGCATTTGCAGACAGAGGCGGTGTTGATGCACGTTAGCGGCGGCGGGGAGGCAGGCGGCGGACACTAACACGCCGTCTCATGTACGTGTAGCTGTAGCGTTGGTTTGGCCTCCGCCACGACGGGCTGGTTGCCCTGATGTCTGACCTTTTTGTCATGGTCAGAATGAGTCCTGAATTGGATGTCAGGGCCGGCGCCAGAGACAATGAAGTTGAGATGTGGTCGTCATGGTCTGCATCTGGCACAAGACGACCTTAGAAATGCTTCTCGATGGAATGATAAGCATCGGCTGGGCAGAAGTAGACGGCCTGCATGGCAGTTGACGCCGTGACAGGCTGCAAACGGCGAGCTGCGTCGACCAAGGAGGGTGGTCGAGGGCAAGACGTTGTTTGATAGGAGGACTGGAGCGAATAGAAGCACGGTGGAAGACAATTTGGAAGGTTCCCTGCTGTGTCGCTTGAGGGCGATCTGGGGGATGACAGGCCCAGGGGTCATTGATGGAGGGTGAGTGTGACTTGTGAGATTGCTTGCGAGTTGCCAGATTGCCAAGACCAAGCCGTGTTTGCGTGTGGACAGTGCCAACAGAATTGCAAAAGCCATTATTCCCCAGCGTGAAGCGCTGAAAATTGTCTGTTACGGCGAGCAGAGGGACGGCATCTCGATCGATGGCCAAGTTGTGGGCTATCGAAGCATGCTTGCTGCATGGCCGCCGTAGACCGATTCCAGCCCCGTCAGAACACAGGAGCCGGTGAGAACTTTTGAGGGCTGGTCGTTGGGTTAGAGGAGACCAAGTGCTCGGTCAGTGGGAACAGACGCTGCAGACTGTAGTGTTGGACGGCGCCTTCAGCCATCCCAAGTGTCGGACGATCAGCATCTCGTCGAGGCCAACAGAAAAGAGTTCATGCTCTGCTGAACTACTGGATGGTAGTGGCGTCGAAGATTGGTCGGCATTGACCCGAGCCCCATCGAGAGTCGAGACAGCCGGTGTTGAGAGGCTTTTTTGAGAAACCTGGAATGCACCGTCCCCGCCATTGACAGAGACAGCAATAAGCAATTGCAAGCAATGTCCACGGACCGGCAACACGGAGGCAGGGCAAGACATCGCATCCCGGGTCAACGGTGTCCCTGCGTCCAGCATCCCCATGGGCGCATCAGTGCGTCTGTTTGTGGCTGCTGGCGTGGCTGTCGAGGTGCGGCGAGGGATGTTCCTCGCACAGGCGGTTTCGTGTGCCTCAAATTTCGAAAGGTCGAGGAGCTGCAAGACAGTTCGCAACGGGCAGGAGATTTGAGTGGACTGGTGCAATTATGGGCAAAACGCAGGCGATGCCGGCTTGTTGGGACGGGACAAAAGGCTCGAAGTTGGCTAGGGGGTCCAGCAGGGCCAGATCAGATCAGATCAGACAATGGGCGGCAGCGCGCCATGGCCCATAGGACCCAGTGAAAACAAAGGGACGGCGTGGCGGGCTCGGGGGGCTCGCAGGCGGTTTGGCTCGTGTTCTGTTGGCGTCGTCGTTGTTCGTAACGAGTGCCGGTGGGCAAATTGGTGGTGATGAGGGTCGAGTACGGGAATGGCGGAGGGGCATCACGAGACCAGCAGCTGAGGTGATGTGGCTTGCCCAGTGAGCGTCATTGTCGTTCCGCGGCTTGCGCATACCGAGAAAGATGCGTCCTGAACAAGCACCGCAGAAGGGGGTCGAAAGTGAGGCGAGTATTCTGTAAAATCCTGACCTCGGTCAGGTTGCGACTGAAACGTCGAGAAAAGGACGGCGGCTGCCGTTGCCGTCGGGTACCGCGAGAGAAGAGGCGACTGGCATGCAGCAGGAGCAGGAGCAGGTCAGCGGACGGCTCAGCACTGCAACGGCCTGGACGTGAGTCTGGACAGCAGTCTGGTTGCATGTACTCTCCGGTGCATGGATGGGCAAGAGGTACATTGAAGGCATTCGAAGGCGCAGTTGCTGACTGTCTGTCGCTGAGGTGGACTTCCATTCAATGGAAGGTACAAAGTAGCACCCGGCCTTGGTCTTGCCTCGGTTTGGCGTTCCTTGAGGTAGGTACGAATACTTGGACAGTGACGCCTCCCATTGGCCTGCTCGTTACGAAATGCCATGTACAGGCAGCAGCTCCAGCCTTCGTACGACGTTGCAGGCGGCGTCTCCCGCGCATCGCCCTGTGTTGCTGCTCCTGGCAAATATCCCTCTCTGCCTCTTGGCCATGACGGTTTCTTGCCCTCGTCTCCAGCAGTTCCGTGCAGCCGAGCTCAACAGCAATAGAGAAGAGGACTTGCTGGCGTTCGGGGCTGTTTCCAGTGATTCTTCTGAGATATCAGGGACCCCTTGGCTCCTCTGCATTGACCGTGGAAATTTGCACCATTTTCACAATGGAGAAGAGACACAATGGGCGATGGAGTGTTGACAGCAGAGGTAAAAGGTACGTACCGGGTACAATGCGGACAATAAGGACGAACAGACAGAACACGGCGAGGAAGGCGCCCCCTGCGCACAGTGCCGCTGGTCTGGTGAAAATGACGCCTCACTGTGGGGAAGCACCCGAGGAGAAGGTGCTCCTGCCTGGTTTCGTGGGTAATGCCCACCATGTTGTGTTCCCCACAGTGTGTCTGACAATTTTTTCATCTCCTCAAGGCTGTGACCTGTCTCGTTGCTAGCGCCTTTTTCTCTGCCCAGTGCTCGTCTCCTCCCCCGGGGGCAGTGACCAGTCCAGAGGCCGTCTCCCCAAGCCGCGCCTCTCAGTCGGGCTAGCGTCTTGCTGCAAGAGGCCTAGCAGCCCAGGCCAAGCCCACCAAACACACTAGGAGCGCCCCCAAGTATCCGTACACCGCAGAGGTACCTCTTCCCGTCACCTCGGGCACTGGAAGGAAAGTCCTCTCCTCTGGCCTCTCGTCCTCTCCTTCCCGTCGATTCGATGCCCATTTTCTCAGCAACAAGTGCAAGTGTGAGTGCCCACCACCCTTGTTCATCTTCAGACTCTCGCGCGCCGCTCTTTCCCTTATTCTCCACTCGTTGACCACCTAAGCGTCCATAGCTCGCACTCACACCAACTTCCTTCCAGCCCGTGCCGTGCCTGTCCTCTTTCCCTCTTCCACTTTCCCTCTTCTACCTTACATAGTATGTGACTTCCCTCAGCCCACTGCGGTTCCATACATCCATCCTCCCTCGCCCACCCACACCCGAACTCCTCTTCCTCACCATCCTACCGACCCTCACCGAGAAACCACTCCCAGTCTCTCCTTCAACATCGCCAGCTGTGTTTTTCTCTCGAGGCAAAAGCGACAAACTCCAGACGAAACAGCCACCGTCGACGGCCGGCACTCGATTAACGCTTGCTATTCTTCTGCACAGACGACTGGAAAGGGTTGTAACGGGCGTTGCAGCCCCGGATTTTGGCACCATCCCCCGCGTTTCGCTCCCAGCGTGTGCATACAGAAAGGGCCGAATACTGCGATCCATCCTCACAAACTCCTCCACGACTCCCCCTTCCCACGCCTACCACTTCCCTTATCAGTCTCCTTTCCCCGCAAAACTCAATCGTCTCTTGCGCCCGCTGGAAATCTCGCTGTCGATGCCATCACCCGCCGCTTTCAGCCACAGCCGTGCAGAGTAATTGCAGCAGACCCATCCCTAACCCGCGAGACGACGACACCCGACGACGCCCACGACGGGACCCCGACACCACCAATACCGCAACCACGTCTTCACCGCACGTCGCCAACATGACACAGGCCGTCAAGCGGGCCTGTGACGCCTGCCATCGTCGCAAGGTCAAATGCGACGGCGTCAACCCGTGCCGTAATTGCCATACTGCCCAGCTGTCCTGCACCTACAATGCCATCCCTCAGAAGAAGGGCCCCAAGGGCTCCCGCGCAAAGGTAATTAGCGAGCTGAGGGAAACGCAACGACAGACGAGTTTGTCGGCAAAGGTCCAGAACCGCATGAACGGCATGTCAGGTCCTCCAGGACCCGTCAGCCTCGCCCCGACGCCCGGCTTGCTCTCCAGCGAGCTCGTCAAGGAATGCATCGACTTCTACTTTGCCAACCTCTACGAGAAGATGCCTATCCTCGACCGCCACAAGATCGAACAGCAACTCCCCTACATGGAGCGCGACCCCGACACCTACTGCCTGTTGACCTCACTGTGCGCTTTCATGATGCTCCAGCCCGGAATGTCCATGCCCGCCGGCGACCCCTTCAACCTCGACGTTATGCCTGGTGCCGCCATCGTTGCCACCCAGTTGCTTTTGGAGGAGACGCTGCAGGTTCGCAAGGGCTACGATTACCTCACCGGCCCCTCGGAAGGCCCGACATTCAACACCCTCGCCACAAACTTCTTCATCTACGGTTGCTACCACGGCATGGAGATGCACAACAAGGCCTGGTACTATCTCCGCGAGGCTTCCACCATGATGCACATGAGCGGCATGACCAAGGAGGAGACCTACCGCAGTCCCCAGTGGGACAACGCCGAGTCCTCTCGGAGAAGACGCCTCTACTGGCTTTTCTACGTTATGGAAAGGTAATGAGCATTTTTCTTATTCTAATGCCATGTTTCATCACTAACGGGCGATCTTCATTCAGGGCCCACGCTATTCAGCACCAGCGACCTTTGACACTTCAAGCCACCATTCAACCGCCCAACTCCGCCGATGACCCGAGCGACCCACTCAGCCACCAGCTCAACAGCTTCATTATGCTGGTGAACCTGTTCCACCCCTTCGACGATGCCTTCACCGCCGTCTGGAACAAGACCCGAAGCAACCTCTACGTTTCTAACCTGCAGAAGCAGTTGAACGAGGTTCTCCCGACATACCTCTGCCAGGATGGACAGTTGTCCGACTTGCGCACGAACCAGCAGTGGCTGAAGACCACCGTCTGGCAGCTGACCCACGGCAGCATGAACTCTCAGAACGAGGAGAGCATGAACAACTTCCAATATCCCGTCGACTTGTCACGCGAAATGTTGATGAACCTCGCATCTCACTTCCCTGGACAGGGCATGGAGCTCATGGGTTCCGGACTGGTAAGAACCAAACTTCGCTGAATGGATTGCAGTGAGCTGACTAAGATGCAGATCGAAAAGCTGTTCCAAATCACTTGCAACATGACCGACTTCCTCGCAGTGCAACCCGCCGCCCGGGACCCCTTCACTGTCGGTCCTCGCGAGCAACTCAACCAGACGCTCAACATTGTTGCCGTCCTTCGCCACAGCGATTTCCGCTTCCTGCCCCTACTTCTCAACAAGGTCGCCGACATCATGCCTCGCCTGACCAACCCCATGCTGCAGAACGCCCCCGAGAACGCCAACCTGGGCGCTATTGACATTTTTGACGGCTTCGGAAACGCTGGCATGGCGCAGCCTCCCCAGATGCAAATGCAGATGGACACAGACTACGACCGGAAGTTTTCCGTTGCCGACTATGACAAAAAGTATGGCATGTCGGACATGAACAGCAACGTAAGCGACACCAACGTCTCCACTGGAGCCCCGTCCGTTTCCGTGCCTGCCACGACTGCAGACATGAACTCGCCTTTCGCGAGCTCGCCAGCCATCATGTCTCCACCCATGGAGTACCCACACAACGGGATGAACGATTATGGATGCGCGCAGATACCCGATATGGTCATGAGTCCGATGGGCCAAAATGGATCGTCGATCGGTGGTTCGAACCAACATCAACAACACCAGTCGCATCACATGTTGCAGAACCAAGGTATGAATCAACAGCAGATGCAGCCCAACATGAACCAGCATCACAACCACAACATGCAGCAAGGTCAGAACATGGGCAGCATCAGTCCACCGTCGTTTCAGGGACAGCAGCAGATGAACGCACCATCAATACCGACATCCCATCCAATGGGTCCTGGTGGGAACAACCTGATGAACTCCATATCTCGACAGCAGCCCCAGCGGGCCAATAGTTACGCCATACCACAACAGCCGTTGCCGCGGACTGTCGGCGAAACTTTTCACGCGCTTCAACGAGCCAACTCAGACATGCCAGGTATGACTGGCATGCCTGCTGAGATGGACTTCAATACTCTTCGTTGATCTTGTGCACATATTACTGGCCCCATTTACAAGCATTTAGTTGACGCAGATTGTCACATGCTATTAATTTCCTATGTTAAGCGTTGGCTTCTTCTCCTAAGACTTTTTTATTTTTACTACACATTTCGGCCATCCTTGCGATGGGGCGCGGGTCGATACCGCAGCCACTTGAGGAGAGTCGGCAACATAAAAGTGCCTTGGATTGGTTATGAAATCGGGATTGCGAAAATACGGACTTGTGTACAGGCTAGGGACGCGGAACATTTTGCATCTGCCGATTGGTTTGACATCGGCCAATGGTGTTTTGTTTGGGAGTTCATGGATCTATCAAACGCACGCAATATCAAGAGGAGGACTCAGGATATATATATGAAAGCATTGACGGCCGGCGTGGGAGCTATCGCATGGTCCGGCTACGGCCGAAGCTTGGTAGCCGGATCCCGACCACGCCCCGTCTCGTATGAGAATTATGTGTATGCTGTCGGCAGACTGGATACTCGATAAGATACTAGATGAATGAAGGAAGAAAACTAGATTGAACTTGTGTGTTCCGGTTTGTGTTGAAGTGTTTGCCCACCGTTGTGAAATGAATATTGCTGGCACGAGACATAGCTCTACACGGAACGTGCAGTGGCAGCGATGAGAACGGCGACACGGATGGGGATGCGGGCTGATGCCCTCCAGTTAGAAGTAAACTTCCGATGTAATCTGAGTGAGAGCCCAACTCTTCCCCGTTTTATCATTTTGTCAATGTTCTCGGCCGTGTAGGAATACGCTGGGAGTCTGTTACGTGGGAGACGGTGGATGACGACGAGGGAGCGATCGCGGGGCATCGCAGGGGACGTGATTGCACATGGAGATAATCTTAGCCAAGCTACGGCGTAGGTCGAGTGGCAAATTTGAGGAAAGAATTGCCAAAGATGGATTGATTTACAAGAAGAAAATGGTCTGGCGATGGCTTTTGTAGGAGGTCGTTGGAGGGTGATGGTGGTGTTGGCGTGGTGTCTGTGATGGTATAACTAACCTTGCGTGTTGGGACTTGTGATTCTGTACGACGCAAATGTAAAAGTTCGCCCGCTGTATGTCGTAGACAATGTGTCCTTCACTGCGGAGTCGTCTTCTGAGATTCTCTCGGTGGTGTACTCTACTTTGCGTGTTGCGTTTGCATAAGGCGTTTTGCCGATCATGAACGAATACTCTAGGAGCAGTGAGGGGCGTCAGAGACGAAGAACGGCATTGAGCAGGATCGCAGGCGATGCGATGGCAGGCGATGCGATTGCACCTCTGTGGACTACTTGTGAGATTGAGAACGCCGCAGAAGTTCAAGCAGAAGATCACCAGATTTCTGTGCTCCAACCGAGATGCGATGATGGTGGCTTTTATATCCCGTTGGTGGAGTGATGTCTGCGTTGTTGTCTTTCCATGTATAAATGCATGCTGACTTTCTTAGAACTCCTGTGTCCGGCGCAGATAATGATAGCCCACGGATCAATCTCGAGCAGCTCTAGTGGTAAGGCCCTTCTGCTGCGGATAAGCTTTATGTTGCGCTCTGAAGTGTGCAGGTCTGGTTATTGGAGCTCGGTTCCTTATGCTAGAATACCATCAGAGTGAAGCATGAGGGAGACGGCGGACGATGGTCTGGTGGGGGTTGTAGCGGGATTGGGGACGGGGAAGAGGGTGTCCCGGGGTCGTTGGGGATGTTCCGGTGTGGATGTTGAGTCGTGACAACTTCCCATTGGCCTTTGCCTATCAACATACGAAGCAAGGTCAATTTTGGGTTATGGTTCAAGGGTTAGCTGTCGTGGTTGTTTATATACTGCAGCAACCTGCTGCAAGCTGGAGGTCTGCTGGTGGATTGCATGCTTTGGGATGAGCGGAAGGGTTGGGAGGGTGAATATATACCGCCAGGTTTCTTTCTGGCTGACGATATTCCTAGGTGATGAAGAATGCTTTCTAAGGATGGGGGCTGAGCGATGACGTTCCCTTCCTTCGCTCTGGGGATGGAATGTAGAGGCCCGGGAGGTTTTAAGTATATGTTTTGATGGATTTTGAAGTTTCGTATGAGGGTGAATAGAACGAGAGTAGGGACACCTATGACTGGATCGGGAGGCACGTGTGAGGCTCAGTTGTAGGTCTCGCTCGTGCGGGCAATCAGTTTATTAGGCAGATGTGTTAGCGAAGGACCGCTGCGCTAAGGGGGATATCCGACCCTATTATCTTATTAGGTGTGAAGTAAATCAGGAGTACTCTAGGACAGGATTCTTATGTTGCAAGGCAGCCGTGCATGAACCACAGCCAGGAGGAGGAAATTCTAGTCCAGAGAGGAAATTAGACGGATCAGACGAGAATGCAGGAACAAAACGTAATATCCTGAGGAAAGAATTTAGAGCTTTCAAAGCAAGCGCGATGGTTGTTTTCCTCTTAATGGAACAACGCTTCAATTTGCTTCACGGTTGAAGGGGACTGTACTGCGTGCTGCATCGTACTTGCCTTATCTACACCAGAGAGTTATGGAGCCATTTCTTCGAAGATGTGGATGCTTCGTGTAGTTTCAGAGGGGATACTCAGGGACCTATGGAGATAGAGGGCGTCAACGTGCTGAGGGGCCAGTGGGGGGATAGGGGTGGTGGGAAGTTATGTTGTCTGAGCTGTATTGATATATGAGAGGCATGTGGCTCACTGAGCTGCGACACCCTGTCATCACACCGTCACAACCCTGCACATTGCCTTTTGCGATGATGCGTATGCCATAAGTCGTTCTTTAAATTGACTGTATTTAGATTAGCGCAGTTACGGATATGGTTGTGGAGGATCATGAGATTCTCGACTGGCTTGCGTTGAAGGTATTTAAGGAGCCGCGTTTGGTGAAGAGTCGTTCTAGGACAGAATGTGCAGCTTATGGGTTAGAGTGAGATGTTCTGGCTGTTTCTCGAAAAAGCCTGGTATGGCGAGTTTGAAGGCGCTGTCTGCGGGTTGGTAACCTGGTAGGTTTGCGACTGGCTTGTGATGTTGTGGCTTTAAATACGTAAGTAGAGGACATGAATGAAGACGGAAAAAGAAGATAGCCTCGCCTTATATCGATATAGGTAAGAGGCGATTGAGGCCCTTATGTAGTAGGCGCTTTTTAATAATTAATATTGCAACTCGTCACAAAGATTGTCGATGATTACATTGGTTTTGAGGATTTTACTAAAGCTTCTTCATGCTTTATATGCACGCGCAGAAGTGCACGCTGAGTAGGAAGAACCTCTGTCATCTTGCTGGTGTGCTGACGGGCATGCCTCGTTCCCCTGGGCTGGCATTCCGAACTGGCTGCGGCCCGGGTTGGAATGTTCTTCTCAAGCTGATATTATGCATGAAGGAGAGAGATGTTGCTACTTCTATGTCGAAGCATATAAATATTGTGGTAAAAAGTGGTTATTTCTCCCGGCTGCAACAATAAGTTTTCATGCAAGCCTGGCTTAGATCAATGTGTGAATTATCTCAATCCCCATGCTCTAAGTTCTGCGTTATGTCTTTGAAGGACTTGCCATTTCGAGCTCCTTGAGACTATGAGGATAGATAAGCAACGGAGTGCACCAGATGACGGTCAAGGATAGAGAATTTCTCGAGTGTGGTTTGCGCGGCGGCATATGAGTTGAAGGGATGCTTCATTAGAGGTGGCGTAACTCGCGTCAACACTCAGGCCTTTTCCACCTTTGCCCAGAATCTAGATTTATCAACCGAAGAACGAATTGGCTTGCGCTGCTTCAGAGTTGTGTTGGTCTGCTCCTTAGATACGTTACATCGTGGATGATTGAGGTCCCGGCTGTCCCTCCTCAAGTTGCAAGAAGGCCTTCAGCATGCGACAGGACGAGTCAAATCCGGAGATCTTGATCCACTTGAGTATTTATTGGTAAAGACGTCTTCCAGTTCAGTGGTAGTCTTCCACCAGAAAATCAGAGTTTCTGGCACGATGTGAAATTGACAATGCGGCTTCTTCTTGCCTGGCTCAGTGTGAGGCGAGTCTCTGGGCTTCCCGAAACGACCAATTCGTCATTTGCGGCAGGCAAAGATCATAGTCATCTTCTGGATATTTTGCCTCGAATACTCTGCGGATAGGGGTGTACCCTGCCAGAAGAACGGATGGAAGCGCTTGGCTACAAAATCAAAATACGAAAGCCGACCAAAGCGACGCTGTCAATGAATCACATAACGGTTACGGTTGTACTCCTGAAATGCGAGACGGGCTTTCAATACCCAATATTCTCTGTAGGTAGCATAAGTTCTGAGCAGACCGCTTTTTATCGTTGATCAAATGGGTGCCGTGAAAATACCTAGAGTATAATGTATTGATATGCCTTGAAGCAGTTATGTTTTCAGTGTTTCTGCGCCTGTTGTTTACCTCCCCCGAAAGAACGATGGTACTAGAGCATCTAGGTACAGCATGCCAAGGCATGTAGGGATGATGTTATGGCGGATTTGCGCAGATGATCAAGTCATCCTTAGAAGGACGTCTGATTATCATGGCCAGAATACAATGGGAACGCGTCAGATGAGTGACAACAGCTTTGGTGGAGTTTTGGACATTAGAGATCTTTGCATCCGCATCTCCTTGGGAATGAACTTGGGGCTGTTAAAACCACAATTTCCGAGTAGCAACACTCCCAGACAATGGTTGTCTAAGGTTACCAGTAATAGCTGCGAAGCCTCTAAATATGATCCATGTGCAAAGATACACTCTGGTAATGGGTTACAATCTTGATCGAGCCCGAATCGAGACGGGTGGGGTGTGACCTTTGTGACGGAGAGGATCCCAGTTGGGGCTGTGAGCAGAAAACATAAGAATTGTCTCATTTTGGAGCCTTGGTTCTCACAAAAGTCGGTGAGATCGATGATCTCAATTGATTGCTGTAGAAGAATAGTCTCGTTTGATCAGACATTCCAGAGGCGGAATTCTGCGGCTGCACATGCTAGGACGCCGTTTGACTGCTCAATGCACGCTTTCTAATTAGGACTGGAATACCCTAAAGACAGGCAAAATGAAAGACAACGAGATACTTATTTTCCTAGGACCAGGGCTTGAGGAAGCTGCACAGGAAATCACAAAACAACGCCAGGGTCACCCCAAGCCGGCTGGCCCACCTCCTGCGAGAGCTGAGAAACGGAATTAAAGGTTCGCTGGTAGAACCTCATTTGTTTAGTTTATCGATACTTGCTCATAGAGACAGGGCTTTTATAGTTGAGCCCTCTCTCGGAAGTTCATCTCGACGAAGTAAGGCAAGTTAGTGGTTTCTGTCTGGCCCCTGAGTAAACCAATACAGCGCTCTGGTGGCATATGGTAAGTGGGGAGGACCTCGACTTGATCCTCACAATACATCTGTCTCCAATTGCGATGAGGCCGTGGGGAAGTTCCTGCCTATTTTGGAGATCCCCAATCATTGTCGTTCATTGCACTCATTGTCTGGTTATTCAGAAGTTGACCAGAAGGTTCCCCCCCGACTTGGGTCGTGTACATATATCCCTCCATACTGACAATGCAACCTTGTATGTACCCATACGGAGGAATGTACGGTCCTGAATATCTTTGTAAGGTGCTGAACCATCGGAGAACAATACAATTCAAGTCGATTAATGGTAGAATCAGAACTCGTTCTGAAAGAATAGCTGATACAAGACGCTTACACAATAAAGCATGACGGCGATATATAATTCGCTTCCGTCATATGCGCGCACATTCGAAGAGTAGAAACAAAGCTGCCTAGCAGTGACAGCTGGACCTCAAGTCGATAACTATATTCTAGCTGATACTTAGCCACCCTCATTCCCTAATTCTCGTCCTCGATATATCATGTTTGTCAAGGCTATTGGTCTAAAATCTGCTTTTATCCTTCTTCTAGTGCCCCTATCACCTTCGCTGAAAGAGCATGTCATTTCTAAATCGTGACTGAAACTGTTCCTCCCAGCAGCGGTGTGTTGACACAGTTGTCCATGACAAGTCGCCCGTAGCATTCGTCACTAGAACTGTCAGCTGACCAAAGACAAAAACATGGAAACCGTCAATAAGGGGAATATGGAAAACGTACAACGCAGTGAGCGCGCGTGAATCTGTACGTTGTGGCCGAGATGCAGTTGGAAGAGCCTTCAGCGTTGCAATAGACGTTGTTGCCCAAGTTTGTGACCCCATAGACTGCAGTTTTACAGACGTCATCGCAAGTTCTGCCGTTTGCATGCACCGCGCAGCAGTGGCTTCCATCCGGCCAATGACACTGACAGTAACCACATGCTTCGACAGTGGCCATGACGAGAGCCAGGATAGAAAGAATGGAAGCGAGTTTGACCATTGTGCGCAGGTTTATGAGACTTGAAGAAATGCAATATTATCGGCAGTGACAGGGAAACGATTGACGATGTATGCAGAAGTAAGGACGTAAGTAGGTAGTGATAGATGGAGACAAGGACAGAGACAGAAGTAGAGGATTGTTCTTATACAGTTCTTCTTCAGTACTGTTTCAAATATAGTGCGTAAATCAGGAAGTCCTCGTCACTCAATTCCAGTTGTGGAAGAGTCATGATCCTGAAGTGAGTTTTCAGGGCGTCGGTTTGATGAACGCGAGCTGCTCGCATCAGAATCTGCCACCGCTACATTTCGGCAAATGTGAGCCGTTTCAACAAGCTATGGGCAGGGTCGCACCAGAGGCGGTGGGTAGTAATAAAATAGACTTTATCAACATCTCAGTGTTCACTCATGGTTTTACTCGGAAAGATTCGGGGTCGCAATGATGATTGCTTTGATCTTGATGCCGGGTCCAACAATGTCAGCGACTCAGTCGGTCTAGCGTGTGCCCATCAATGTACGAAGGGAAATCAACGTAAGGGAGCTCTTCGCTGATTAGCTGAGCGAACAGAAGCTATCTAAACTTGAGGTCAATCTGAGAGGGTAGGCATGGGGGCAGCCCACGTGAGTGCATGCGGCAGGGCTGACTAGAGCTACGCTCCGATGGCTGCGCTGAGTGATGGGCCAACTTTGAAGGGCTGGTTACGAAGACGCCAAAGACGATGACGAAGACGACTGTTGTACGTTGTGTCAGAAGATGAAGAACAAAGTTGAATGAAGTTGGTGGGCTCGAAGGTATCTCGGTAACGATCAATAGTGACATGGGAGAACAGGTTGGGAGGAAGATGGGGAAAGCCATTAGTTTTCAGTTGGATGGTGTTTCTAAATCTATGACATCTCTGTGCATTTTCTTTCTCCCTTGGTTATAACTTTATAGGAACTGGACGGATACTGAAGCATCTTCCACCGTTTAGTCATTGTTACCAGTTGCAACGCCCCAGAAGTAGGCTGCCCACGCCCCAAGGATCAACAGAACCAAGCCACCGAAGCAGACCTTGGAAATCAACTTGTTGCGGGCCCCGTTCTCCTCATGGAATGCCCTCTTCCTCTCATTCCAGAGGTCGCCGTTGGCGATACGTTGCTTCCTCGTCCATTGCAGGTTGCCCAGATCAACGGACCACCATGAAAGTCCAATCAACGCGATGGCGACCAACACCGAAGCAGCCGCGAGGATAACGTAAACAATGACGACATGTTCGTAGCTGTCATTGTCGGCATCCTGAATGGCGCCAGTGATGATACGGACGATGATGTTCATGCTGAATTCCGATTAGTCGGTGCTTCATTGAGAGTAAATAAAGGCTGACTTACGCATTGTTCATGGCAATCTTGACGGCGTAAGCTGAACCAAAGACGGACTGGTGCCACATGGACGTGCGAATACTGTCAATGATAGGAGTGGGACCGAAGGTAGACGAGATGGCGTAGATGCCGAACGCAGCGGCAGTCCCGGCCTTCTCGGAAGCCCAGTTGACAAGTGCCATAGCCAGGAAAACACCAGTTCCGCAAATGGCGACTGGAAGATGTTAGCATTATACCGTGTCAAGTCAGGTAAGGTCTACTCACGCAAGGTGATACGGTTGCCCAGCAAGTCGATGAAGGCACCAATGCATGGAACGAGGAAGAAGCCAGCGTACTGCAGGGTAGCAGAGTACCAGCCGGCAGTGATGGCATCAGTCTTGAACCGCTTCTCAGCCAACTCGGTCGCGTTCTGGGTAAAGACGATCGCGGCACTCGTCTGGAACAGAGAAAAGGCCATGATCGCCCAGAAAACCCAGGGAAGCTCGAGGACTTTCTTAGGTTGGAACTTCTTCGACTTCTCCGTCAACTTTTCGCCGGTAGCCGGGTCCTTCATGTTGCCGAACTTCTTGTGGGCGACGCTGTTGAATTTGTAGAAGCCGACGGTCATCACGTTGGTGAAGATGTTCATAAAGACGGCAACCCAAAAGACCCAAGCGAAGTTGCCGGTGTTCTTAGCAATCACGTTTGCTGAAGACTTGCCGACGAAGCCGCCAATCTTCTTGATTCCGAGTTCCAGTCCGAGAGTCGATGCAAAGCCGTTGTTGGGCGAGAACCAGGAGCTGAAGACCTTGTACTGGGCGACTTGGGTGGCGATGTCTCCGAGGGCGAGGATGACACGTCCGCCAATCATGAGCTTGAAGGAGCGGATCTGAGCCGCGGCAGCCACCAGGATGGAGCCGATGGAGTAGATGATATTACCTGAAGCTGTCAGTAAGGAGTCCCAACGCGCCCTGGAGTTGCTGAATTATACTCACCATACAGCATGGCGCCGGCTCCACCAATTCTGTCGGTGACAATACCACTCGTGAGAATCAGAAGGGTGACCATGAAGTCCTCACTGGCCTCAAGAAGGGAGAACTGCTTGTTGTTGATATCAAGCTCTTTCTTGAGGGTAGACTTCAACGCGCCGGTAATGCCGGAACTCCACGATGAACCGAAGCTGATGCAAGAAATCATAATGACCGCAATGAGCTTCCAGTACATCGGGGGCTGCGGCTTGTTGCTTTCCAGCGACGTGGAAGGGGAGAGCTCCGGGAGGTCGTTGACAGCCTCGGTGGGCTGCTTCTCCCGGCGGGACTCGACGTCTGAGCGTGACTCCATGCTGTCAGATGTTCCGATTGCTCGGTAGCTGGCAGGAATGTGAATTGAGGAAGGAGATGCACGAGGAGAACTCGAAAACAGCCTGAAAGCTGACGTTGAAGAAGTTCATATATCCGCGCGCATCGTCAGTTGGAAACGACTATTCCGTAAAAGTGGGAGCCGGGATCGGTCGGGAGGATTTGCTCACTGTGAGAAAACGCAAAAGGAGCCCAAAAGGGGTCTAGAAAACGGGGGTTTTCGCGCAGGATTTTTCTTTCCCCAGTCAAGGTTTTGCGTTCGCTAGCGCGCCAAGTCCAACGATGGGCTCGGAGATGCATCTGATAAGATTAAAAAGGCAACGGACCCCTTTACGAGTCAGGGATATGCCGGACTGGAACCAATCCCTTCACACAAATGCTCTGGCCACAATCCACAGCGGGGGCCATCCGAAGTGGAGTTCCACGCGTGCTCAAAGTCTGGCACGCGGCTTCGCGATGCCGCTCCTTGTTTACTCGGTGACAACTTCGGCCGGGAAGCGGCCATTGCGGTGTCAAAATAGCTTAAAAGGAGGACCCTTTTCGGAGTACGAGTCCAGCTGGGCGGTTCTACGCAGTGAGCCGAGTGGGATCACGCTAGTTTTGACGCTACGAGCTTTCTCCCATGTGAGAAAAATCGTTTCCTTCTCCAGGTCGCCCGCTGGGGGACCATCCGATTGCGGCAAGGCGAATTTCGTGGCAACTTGATCATCTTCTTTCGGAAAAGTGTTGATCTTATCATGTCATCTGTGACTAAATCCTAGCGAATGTGGAATGCCTGGCCGCTTCTCACCACCTAGCTGAACTCCCCATACATGACACCCTCAACATAGCACTCGCCGACCAGGATGTATCCGCCTTCTACCGGTTTCAACACGAAAGGGATATCCGCGCCTGCCAAGGCAGCCACCACATCTCCTGATTGCATCCTATCCGGGCCAAGGCCGATCCATCCGTCGTGGGTGGAAAAGGCTGCTGACATGCTGTTTTGTTGACCATGCCATGAAGCCTATTTTGAAAGGGTTTCCAGTGCTTGATCAGTTCCTCAGCCGAGCCAAGGTCGTGGCCCGGCATGCTCCAAGCTGTTTGACCTTTGTCCGCATTCAAATCAATCTGGAATACGGCTCCGTAACTCTTCGGTGCGCCTTCGATACTGTAGGCGACCTTGTCATCGATAAGGATACGCTAAATTGCCTCTCGAAGAGGTTTGTCAGGGCCAGTTTTGAGGTGATAGGGCCATGAGTACTCTGACGCCATGCTTCCCTCTTCACCACCGTCTCCTTCTTGCTCAGCCTGCTCAGCCCAACCATGTTCCCCAGTCGCAGACACCCCGGCCTTGAGGTACACCCTCAGAATTGGGTCCCAGTTCACACGCCAGCTGGTGTGATGTGGGTTTCGCGCCAAGCCATGTCCCACATCTTGACGACGTCAATGGTCAGCCCTATCACAGACAGCACTCCCTTCTGTTGCTTTGAATGTAACGTTGGAAGCGATCCAAAAGACGCGTCGTATATCAAGCCCCGCGGATACAGTTCCTTGATTAGCTGCTCCGGTTGAAGAGTTGGACCACGACTCCACGAACATGCACAAAATCACGTATCGACGAACAACTGACTTTGGGCCCCCAATTAAACTGGAGTGTGTGGAATTTGTACAAACTTGAATCGCCTGAAGCTCGGCTCACGGCAACTGACTGGCTTGCCAGGACGCTCAGTCGATGTTGATCCGTGATTGGATATCTGGAGACCTCCTCGTAGAGGGGGTCTTCGTAGAGGTCACCAACGGGCTTATCGTAATCGACAGGCAAACGGCTGTTCCTATATAAACCCAATGTGTCATGTTTGTTAGATAAGTTCCCCGATGCCCGTGAAAAACGCAGAATATTTGCGCTGAGATGCTTTGGTCTGATCTATGTACAGGGGCCTGGCACCCCATCCAAAAGATTGTGCCCGTCGGTAAGGCGGCCGATCACGATGCGGTCGAGCAACCGCCGCGGGCCCACTACAATGCCTTCCACAGCGTGGTAAAACGGGTCTAATCATTCCTTAAGGACAATATCAACAAGGCTGTGGATTATGGAATGACCATCCAGTCTCGAGGCTTTCATATCTTATGCTCCACGCTCCCCTAAGCCTGGCCCAATAAAAGCCAATCCAGGTTGAAATCGCCATCATCGTCTTCCTCTTCCATCTCCTGCTTAGCTCTCTTGATCGAACCCCAGTTTTCCGGCCGGTATCCAGATCCTTTCCTCTGTGCGGTGTATTCGTCCGCCGTTGTATGTATAACACCCTCATCCTCTTCCGCCGCCTTCACCCATTCCCAGAAGTTTGTTTCAGACATGCCTGTCTTGTCTTCATTCTCAGTGCCTCTCATGGTTTGATACTCACCGTAGTCCTCCTCGTCCTCCGAGACCTCTCCGACCTCCTCGATCACAAATCGTCCGCCTGTCGCTGGTCCATACCCGTATGGGAAGTACTTTGACGCCTTCGCCAACACCGCCTGCTTTGCTCTTTGTCTATCGCCTGCGTACGCAGAGTCCAAACCCTCGTTAACGTTGATCCTGTTGTTGGTCGCATAGACCCTGGGCTTCCACTGGTATGGGTCCATCGGTAAATTTTGAAAGTGTGCGGCGTTGTCAGCGCCCCAGTCCAAGTGCAGCACATAGACGGGAATGATCTGTGCTGGGTCAAAGACGATGTATTCAAGCTCGCGGTTCGCCACGTGTGAATCAGCACCCTCATATGGCTCCGACTGCGTGCGCCAGTTGTCTCCGCTGAACATCTGTCGCGCGCGACCCATGATGGTGGCGCACACAATCAGCTTGAGGCCGAAGTACTCGGTGGGCGATGTCGGCCGCGCCCAGGAGTCCGTGTAGCTCAAGGCAAAGTCGGCGCTGGGCGAACTGTAGATGCCGCGACCGTAGGTGGACCCACAACGGACCTCGTGCAGGTTTCCATCATTTCCTCCTTTGTCGCCCTTTGGCACGCGCGAGCCCGGCTTGAGGAAGCCGTGACGGACGATCGAGGGAACGAAGTGGCGCTGAGTGCCGTGAAACGTCATGAATGGACGAGTGAAATGCTCAAGCTTGTCCTCGAGACGGGTGTGCTTCGCGCAGCACTTCGGAAGGCTTTTGCGGTGGCGGATGAGCTTTTCGCGCAATTGAGCCCGGCAAGTTTCGAAGCGAGCAGCTATATCGCGCCGGATGACACACTCGGCGTGAAGAACTCGGTAACACGAGGGAATCGACTCGCAGATCTCCCTAGCCGACCTGCCCAGGTACTCCAAGGCGATTTCGTTGGTGGTAATCGCCTGAACAGCCTTCTGTTGAAATTGGTCCGAAGGAATGCGTTGCGTTTCGTCGGCTTTTCTGTTGGCTCGGTTTCGTACCGCCTTTACCAGAGCATCCGTCTCTTGGGCCATCTTCAAGACAACCTTGGTCGCCTCAAAGATTCCATACGTGCTATTTTCCCGATTAAGCCATTTCTCGACGCAATTCGTCTCGGCCGCCTCCTCGATCACGCAGCGAAGGGTAGCACGAAGGCCATCTATGTCCTTGCGCGAGAGGGTGAGGTTGATGAGGTCAAAGAGAGGTGCCGTGACAGGATAGTGAGTACCAGCTGTGACCTGAAGTATGAGCTCTTCGTACGTAAAGCAGAGTACGTCGTCCATGGGTGAGGATAATCGGTGGTCGTTGCTGAGGAAGCCAGCGTCAATGAGAGCGTCTGTTTCTTCATCACGAAGGAGAGCCAGCTGAACGATATCTTCTTCAGAGAATTCGAGATCAGCCATCCTGGTTTCATTGATTATTGGCGTGCCTGAATTCGCACGATGCGAACAGTCGGTCGCTGTGGGAGGGGATGAAGGCGTTTATGAATTCCCACAGCTAGCGTGGCGCTAGTTGTTCAAGAGAATAGTTGACAAAGAGAATCGAAGCGGTGAGCTTGACTGATAGCAATGCCAATGCAGGTTCTTTGACCAAAAATTCCACACACGTCGCTGTCGATTCTCGATTCAAGTGGAACCCGGACGATCTTTCTGCGGTAGGCGGCAATGGTACTGATTGGTGTAGCTCTTGGGAACTGGCTTGTTCAGGAATCCTAGAATGCAGCTCAAAGAAGTTGTGTCAAGTCCCTGGACGTTGATCTACGAAGTTTGTCATGCTCTGAATCTCGGGATGGTAGACTTATACGCCTGTTTGAATAGTCGCGGTTGTCAACAAGTGATTGATGTGATTCATCTGAGGCCTCGTGGGGCTGGCTGTATTTCACTGTCTGCCACAGTTGTGCGCAGTAGTGCTGCTCTGAAGTGTATTTAGTCTATGACTCTTCGGCAACAAAAGGCCTGTGCTCATGTTCAATGTTTGAATTCGAGGTTATTCGTAAAGGTGTTTCAAGCTAGTAACGTGCTAGAAAGGTCTAGCGCACGTGGAATGACTGCCTATCTTCGGTGAGCCTAAAATGGTCTAGGTCAATCCTCCGCTTACTAAATTCAGATTAAGACAACCATATTGAACATCGGACTGTATATGTTTGTCGCGTTAACGTACGCTGATCACTGAAGGATTTTGCTCGAACTGAAATCAGTGAAATGAACCATTCCCATATCAGTACGTACAGATGCTTTTGATGTGACGAAGAGCTTCCAACACAAGGTCGCATCACAGGTGGGCCATACGAGTTCTGGGCCCATAATCTTCGGCGGTAAGTGGAGATTGGATTGAGCCATTCCATCGGCTTCAGCCCAGATCGAGGTTGAGTAACCGCTTCTCAGGGGTTGAATGTCAAGGTCATTGATCCAGTAAGGATAATTGAAAGTATGTGCGGATCAAAATGTCAACAGATTCACAGAATACAGCCCCTTCAATAACAAATCTGCAGTTACTCTCTCCCCTGAACGATCGCCTGCGATGACCTTAATCGATGATGCTGTGTGGGACTGACTTGCATTATCTGCTCCCAAACCAAAGGCTTCATCCGAATCTCGAAGCTAAGTCTTGTACGTGACGGTGTCGTAGTATGCATTTCCCTCGAATTGAACATGAGAAGACATTTCAGTGCGGACCTCATGTAGGTAAGGGCGGCAGCATGAAATCCGGAGGAGCTTACTGCTTGGAAGCCCGGAACACCTTCAATGTCTGGAATTCTAATACCGTGTCACTTTTCGCAAGGTAGATGCAGAAAGCGGACCCTGAGCATCCGGCTCGGAAGACGATCCATATTCGTCTTCTAAAGCCTAGCTGCAGATCCACAGCCTGCAGACTCAGCAGCTACCAACACCAGTAGATGCGCCCGGGGAACCCTCAGAGTATCATCCAGGCAAGCGGTCCAGTGGGCTGACTTCTTGGTATTGAATGCGAAATTTGAACAACTCACCGATGGTATACTAGGGTAGGTAGGGTTCGCGTCTTCGTATAAAAGCCCGGGCTCCCTCAAGAGTCCTATTTTCTGTTGGCCATCACGATTCTTCCACGTGGTCTGACTTCACCGGGATCCCCTCTTAATTCGCACATCTCGTCGGGAGCCGAGTGTGGGAGTCACAATGCTGTCCAATGTTTGGGATTATATCATCGTCGGCGGTGGCCTCACCGGCTCAGTCATCTCAAGCCGGATGCTGGAATACAACAGCTCTTTGAGTATCCTGCTCATCGAAGCCGGCGAAGATACTCGAGCTCGAACGGACATCTTATACACCAATGCCACTAATCTCATGGGCGGGGAGCTTGACTGGCAGTACCCGACCGAACCAGTCGCAGCACTTAATAATCGCACTCTTGTTTTCAATCAAGGCAAGGGCCTCGGCGGTGGTGCTGCTATCAATTCTTGTAAGAGCACACCTTGACCTTCCGGAGTGTCAATTGACGATCTTAGGTGGGTACACACGCGGGCCCCGAGTAGACTATGACGAGTGGGCTGAACTCGTCGGCGACGAGCGTTGGAGGTATGAAAACCAGTTGCCTTACATGAAAAAGGCCGAAGACTGGTTCAACAGCAACAACGCCGCCCAGCACGGTAACGGTGGGCCTCTTCACGTGGCTTCTGTCTCTTCGACCGGTCGTGCGTACCCTTTGCGTGATGTTGTTGCCAGCGGCTGGGACGAACTTGGAGTTCCTGAGCTCCCAGACCTCGACAGCAATGGGGGCGACAACATCGGGCGCGCTGAGCTGACCGAGACCCGTCGCGATGGCATTCGTCAACTGACCCCTGTGGTGTATCCTCTCGACGGTATCGAGGTTCTCACCGAGACCCTTGTTGAGAAGATTCTGCTTTCCAGTAGTGCGGACGATGGAGAGCTGCAAGCTACTGGCGTTCAGCTTGCCAATGGCACCCAGATTTTCGCCAACAACATTATCTCAGCCGCTGGTGCCTATCGCTCTCCGCAACTCCTTATGTTGTCTGGCATTGGTGAAGCGGCAGCATTAGAGAAGCACAACATCAGCGTGAGATTGGATCTCCCCGAGGTCGGGAGAAACTTGATTGACCACATGTCGTTCTACCAATATTGGAAGCTCAAAAGCCCGGAGAATGGTTACGCACTCGGATCCAGTAACCCAATTTTTAGCCAGCCCGAGTTCAGCACGGGGTACCCTATTGATTGGGTGACATCAACGGGGGTGGATAAGACTGGTCTTGCTTCTGCCATCGAGAATGATGAAGGAGTTGCCCCAGACGCTGCATCTCACTCTCTGCTCAAGGCCAACCGCACCTTCCTCGAGAACTTCGTCATTTACCAGGCCTACAGTGGCTCCAGTCCCTCTGTTCCGATGGACGGTTCGCATATCTACACCAATATTGTCTCCTTTCTGCCTACATCTCGCGGAACCGTCAGTCTTGCATCCGCTGATCCTATAGATAGTCCCGTCATCAACCTTAACTATCTCGACACGGAGGTCGATCGTCATGTCTACCGGGAGGGCATCCGTCAGATGTCGAAGCTGATGCTAGATACTGCCTTAGGCAAAGAGTACATTGTTGGAGAAACTGCTCCTGACAACACCGAGCCAGTCTCGCTGGATAACACTGACGAGTACCTTGACTCCCGTCTGGCCGAAAGCGGCGTCACTACATGGCACCCCCACGGAACCTGTGCGATGGGCAGTGTTGTCGACTCCAATTTCAAGGTCAAGGGCGTGAAGGGCTTGAGGGTTGTTGATTCCTCTGTCCTACCCATCCCCATTGCGGCTCATTTAATGGCACCTTTATACGCCATGGCGGAACAGGCTGCCTCTATTCTTACTGGCAATTAACGAGAAACATGGGAAGAATTTGACATCATCCAAAACGGATGTAATAGTATTCAACCGATGTCAAAGCAGAACTCCAAAATTTAGAACTAATAAACTATCATTGGCGTCAAAAACACTAGAAAATAGCGCGACGTCTTCGGCGCTGCTCCTGCGTAGCCTCAAACTCATCCTTAATCTGGTCCAGAAGACCGTCAACAGTCAGCACATCAACGGCAACACCAGCAATACCCTTAGCAACCATGATAGCCTTGTCAAACGCCGCTCTGCTACCAGCAGCAACCTCAAAAGCCGCAGTGTGGGGACCGCCATCAGGCACACTTCCGTTCTCGTTGGTGATGCCGAAGAACGGGCTGATACTAGGAAAGTCATGGCTCAGGTTTCCCTGGTCAGTGCTTCCACTGGGCTCACGCAGCTTGTCGACTTCGGCATCAGGAACCTCGCCGCCAAGCTCAGTGAAGTACTTGGAGTACGAGCTCGCCAAGAGGTCGTTGCTGACCATGTTATCATAGCCGTACGGCCTCATGGTCAGATTCAGCTCGGCGCCAGTCGCCAGAGCGCCGGCCTCGAAGCACTTCATCACGCGATCGGTCCACTCCTCTAGAGCCACGTTGTCTGCGGAGCGGATCTGGAAGGAGGCTTCCGCAAGAGCGGGGATGACGTTGATGCGAGATCCAGCTGAGCTGATGATGCCGTGGATCTTGTCGGTGGACCGCGTCTGCTGGCGGAGGAGGGCAATGGCGTTGTTCGCGACGATGAGGGCGTCTTGGGCGTTGATGCCCTCCCAAGGGGAGGCAGCGGCGTGAGCCTCCTTGCCGTAGTACTCAACTTCGAAACGGTCAGTAGAGGTGGTGATCATGTAAGGGGAATCGCCGCCGTTAGTCGGGTGAGTAATGAGGGAAATGTCGATGTTGTGATCAGTGAAAGCACCAGCTTCGTGAAGCTTGACTTTGCCGCCGAGACCTGAGAATGTTCAACTTCATATCCAGATTTAGAAGTTTCAAAAATACATCTTACTCTCTTCCGCGGGCGTTCCGAACAGGATGACCTTTCCAGGGAGGCTCTCAGCACGCATGATTTCAGCGGTGGCAAGCGCACCACCGACGGATGCAGTCGCGATCAGGTTATGGCCGCACGCATGGCCGAGACCAGGAAGAGCATCTAAGCCGAGGGTCAGCATAATCTTCATGATCATTGTTCCAATTGAGTGCCCACTTACCATATTCGGCATTGAAAGACACGATAGGACCATCTCCGCTTCCCTCGAAGACAGCTACGAAGGCAGTGCTGATGTTGTAGATGGACCTGGTCACGTTCCATCCCTCATGAGCCTCCATGAAATCGGTCAGGAGTTTATGCGCTTCCACCTCCTCATACCCAAGCTCCGGATTGTCGTGGATCTCCTGGTTGATCGGCCACAACTCATCGACAATGGAGTCGACATAGTCGGAGATGGACTGAAAGTACGGGCTGATGTCGGGGCTCGAGCTGTTGGACTGGCGGGGCAGGACAGAAGATGCTGCTGCCGAGCTCGCGCCAAGAGCCAAGATGAGCTTGCTTGAAAGACCTCTGATACCCATGCTGTCTAATTTGACGATGACGTCCTATGAGTTCTTGAAGACTGGACTTGAGGGAAGGACTTCAAAACCAAGTCAGCCACGGTAAACGGTCGCCTCTTTATACAGCATTTCCCATCCAGACTCGATGTCTAATCAATAAATGTCATGCTTATCTTTTCCTTCAAAATACCGCCTGGGCAGACGTGTAATACCGCCGATGAGCGGATGACGAGCATCATGGCCTTCATTCTAAAATCTTGGCCCTCGTGGCCTTGAACCGCTCGTCGGCTCTTCATCGACCGTTTCAATTCGTTGTTTATCCCAATGGTGGGTAGTGCGGGGAAGTGTCAAACTGCTCCGCCAGTTAAATGTGCGACAGAAACCCAGTGTCGCGGCCCTGTTTACTTGAACGGATGACTGCCAAGAACCCAGCCAGCAGTTTTGATGCTATCCCCACTTGCAACCGGGGCCGAGGGACTTGGCGGTAGAGATAGGTATTTATTCCCTTGCACCGCTGCCGCCGACATCTGTCCCGACATTCTTGGCTCTGGGAACTTGGTAGACACCGACCGGAATACTCCATACGAAAGAAACAAAAGCAGCCGATGTGGGTAGTTTGCCGTGGGCAAATCTCCCCACCGTGCTCCTGTCCCCCTCCGCACCGCCCTGGGGAAATGCTGGGGACGGGGTCGACCCTGGCGAGTAAGCTTAAAAAAATAGCCGATCGTCTGTTCTTTTGCCGACGGGCTATCTGGAGTCTAAACACAATTACTAAAATCAAGTCGGTCTTTGATTACACCATTGGCGGCTCTCTCCAGCCAAGCAATTCAATCCAGAACAGTAAAATTTCAACGGCTTGACATCATTGATTTATTCAGACGAGTGCAGCATTTAATGCACATAACGGAAACTGACAACCCCCTCCCCGCCGTGCCCAGCCTTTGAGCCCGAGATATGGTTGTGGCTGACATTGCCAGCCCTTTCTTCCTCCTCGAACTTAGCATTCTGCTTCTTCAGATAATACTTGATAAACAACGCCGTGCCTGCACAGACCAAGCAAGCACCAGACATGACTCCGCCGCCAGCGTAGTATCGAGGCTTCTGGCTATCGGGAAACATGTAGCTGGTGTAGAAGTGTGCAACACCGGCAGCCATGAAGTTTACGATAGCAAGTGCAGCAGCACGCTTAGCTCGCGGACGAGGGAGAGATGCGGATAGCCAGCTGACACAAAGATTGTAGGGTGCATATGAGCCGGCAGTCATGAGGAACATGGAGAAGTAGCGTCCACCCAGTGAGTCGACGAACATTGCCTGCTTTCAGTTAGCTCGACTGTCTCCACAGAAGATGAACAGAAGTTTTGACAATGGGGACCTACCAAGATGTTGCCGAGGAGGGCAAATACCATCGGGATCGCGATGTGGTATCCACGCTCATCCTTATGCGCAGCGTGGAAAGAAACGCAGAGAGACACAATGAAGGCGAAGAAGTAAGGCGGCGAAGTGAGAAGAAGCGTTGTTGTGCGACCGTAGCCAAGGGTTCCGACGATGGAAGGAAAGAAGTTGTTGAATGACTGGGCTGTGATGAGAGCCATTTGTTGGATGATGAAGAGGTAAAGCTTGGGGTCAATCAGGGCTTGCTTGAGACCCCAGAAGATGGACTCTGGGTCCTCGTCGATGATACCTGCGTTCTCCTTGCGAATTCTCCACTCCTTTTGGTTCGGAGTCAGTCAAGCCAGACAGGTTATGAGATAGCATGTTGACTTACGGCATACAACTGCTGGTCGCGAGAGATGAAGAGATGTTTGCTCTGCAGGGGGTAATCTGTGAGGAGAGGGAGAAGCAACAACGCAATGACTACGGTCATGGCGCCCTCAATGATGAACAGCCATTCCTGGATCGCATTAGTACGGATGCGCCTTCTGAAACCTGGGAAAGACTCACCCATGCGGGCTTTCCTGCTTTGCCTTCCATTCTCGAGATAATCCCAGCCGCAATAAGTCCAGAGAAAGCAGTCGCGACCATGTTGCCACCATACAGAATCGCAATCCTCGGCGGCAGCTCTTTACGAGTGTACCAGCACGACATCAGGACGAACACAGCCGGAAGGAAGGGCGCCTCAACCAGTCCCAAAATGAAACGAACTGCCGCGAGCTCCGAGAAATTCTTCACGAATCCTTGGCTCATAGACAGAATGCCCCAGAGCGACGTGATGAGACAGATGTAAAGTGAAGGGCGGACCTTTCCAATGATGAGGTTTGAGGGAACCTGGGTAATGCAGTCTGAAAGAGGTCAATCATGGATACCAACAGGTACGTAGTAGAAGTGCCATACATCCAACGTAGAACATGAGAAGGCAAGTATTGTACTCGTTGTTGGTCATGTTCAGGGTATCTGTGATTCCTGCGATCTTGGCACTGGCGATGTTATTTCTGTCTCTGATCAAGAAGTCAGTGCCAAGGACGTCGCTTCTAGGTCACATCACTCACAGAATATTCAACAGGAACAGAATGAAGACGGTGGGCATGAGGGTCAAATCCAGCCGCCTCGTCAAGCTCCTATCCAGTAGCCTCAGCTCGTCGCCACCAAGGTGTTCCAACTCTTGCGGGAGCGGCAGCTCGTCAGGCTGTAGAGCGCGACGCTTCTCAGCGTGCTCGGCCTCATACTTCTGCTCTTGAATCACGTCTGCCATTTTGGTGATCGGATTCGGGGTTGTATCCAGCAAAGTCTGGTTCACCTGCTCCGTCTGAAAGACGAAACATGCTCACAGCCCTAGCGTATTTAACAGAAGGCCCAAACAGCTTGGAGAGATTCATAAACATGACATGGATTGGGCGAGTTCCGGCGAGAACGCCGGTGGATTACATCGAACCGTGGGGGCTTCCCCAAGTTGGGGCCCCGGATTCTTGGCTTGCGGGGAAAGAACGGGTCGCGGGTACTGAATCCCCTTGAAGTAGCCTCCCGGGGGAGTCACCCGAGCATCGGTGAGAATGCCGATGGCTACATATTGGCAAGTTGATGACCAGATTTGGAGGAGTGATCGAATGATCTGCTTTTCCGTCCACACGGGACATTAACTCGGAAAAGAGCCGATGAAACGGTCGGCATTTAGCTTGTTTTGCGCCTCTTGGACCGTCATCCAATGGCAGATGGCGGCAGATGTGCGACGTCGTGGTAGCTTTGCCATCCAATGTTACAAATTAGAGAAGAGTCGATGCCCCATCATTGATGCGAATTGAAGCAACACAGAGCCTCGAGAGCATCTTTCATCGGCAGCTTTACTGGTGTTGGAATCATGCCGGTCTATTCAAGTTTAACGCTAAAGTCTTCTATTTAGATGCAGACTCAAATGCCTTCCTGTTGACTGGAGTCAACGGCTCGCCAACGAAATCAGCGTTTGCCCCCACAACTTGAACAATATTCTTCATAGCATTCAGCTCGAAGTTCATCCTTGTCGTCAAGGCTGCACCACCATTATGGCATGTCAATGTCACATTATCCATGTCCGCAAGCACCTTTGAAACCTGCGGCTCGTGGTAATGCACGTCCAACGCGGCAGCTGACAACTTCCCACTCTGCAAGGCCTCAATAAGCGCATCTTCCTGTACTAGCTGCCCACGTGCCGTATTGACAAGTCTCGCACCATCCTTCATCGCTGCAAATGTCTCGCGGTTGAACAGATCTTGGGTATGCGCGTTCAGCGGGGTATGCAACGTAACACAATCCGATACGGCCAATAGCTCATGTAAGTTGGAGTGGAAGGTCGCTTCCAGTTCCTTTTCAACTTCGGGCGGCGAGCGGACGACGTCAAAGTAGTGGATCTTCATTCCCAGCGCGGTACGAGCCTTGTAGGCGAGCTTCTTGCTGATGTTACCCAAGCCCACGATACCAAGGACATGGTCTCGGGGGTTCCACGAGATGCTCCCAACCAATTTATGCATGGCTGTGAACTGCTCTGGGTCACATGTTCTCGCTGCCCGCTGCGCTCGCCAGAAGTTGCGGAATACCGAGAGAATCATGAAGAGCGCTGTGTCTGAGACGGCTTCGTCACTGGCGCCGGCACCATTGGCGTACCAGATACCCCGGCGGCCAAGCGCGTCGACGTCCGCCCAGTTGAACCCCGCACCGGCGGAAGCGAATATGCGTACCGACGGTGGCAGAAGGGGAATCAGTTCGTCGTCCCATTGGCCCATCTCACCGCCCGTTTGGAAGTGTGGACGGAAGATCGCTGAGAAATCTCCATACTTCTTTGACTTCAAGGCTTCGATGAAGGATGCCCGGTCGGGTTCTTCGTTCGCCACGACATCGAAGCGATCTGTGAAGGTATTCTTGTAGTAGTCGTGATTGTACTTGATATCCTCGCCAAGGCGCAGGATGATGGGTTTCTTCCCCGCCATGTTGGAGTATTTGGAGATGTTGAATACAGGGATTGAAATTGACGACAATTGGGATAAGCGCCGGGCCATGAACTTGGGTAACTCGTCCTCTGAAAGTGTGGCTGGTCAAGGAAGTATCCAAACGAGAAGTCGGTAACTTTAAGTGCTCATTTTATCCGCTTGTATTGCGTGCTATGTGGATCATGTTCACGCATGTTGAGGTGATGGTGTTGGTAGGTCGGCAGTTCCCCGCTCCTGGACTGCTCCGTGTTGTTTCCACGCGGGAGGATGCGTCGGTGAGAAAGCCGACGTCTTCTACCCCCAACTTTCGGAAGTTGTCCGACCAGAAGATGCATTATGAAATACGATGCCGCCACAAATTGGTCACCAGATCGTAAACCAAACTGTTCAGACTACAGCCTGCTCTCTCTATGACGGCCGGCCGTGAGCGTTTCCGCATCGGCGCAGACGTGACCCAGGCCCCAGCTCCGTAGCCAGGGGTGACTGAATCAATATTTTTGACGTGTGTACGTCCTGCTTGCAGAGTACTCATAGATAGTGACAACGAATGACAAGAACCGCAATATATCTATCAGCCTTGGTTATGATATTGCGAATCGAAACCCGAAGGGTCTTCAATCCAATTATGTTATAACCCATCTACCAATTACTCAATTACACGTCCCTTTATACGGGTATCCAAGCCTCATTACCAATTTTTGACAACTAAGCATCAACTTCGTTCTGTGATTCAAGTTGTAACATTAAACGTGCTCGACATCAAACTTCTCGTTCGGAACCTTCATTGTCTCTAGCACCGTGCTGGCACTGCGGGGTTCCAAGCTCTTCTTGACAGGGTTTGGTGCGGAGAACACCTCCTCCAATTCCTCAAGAGTACGATGCTTGGTCTCAGGGAAGAAGAAAAAGATGAAGATGGCCTCGAGAATGTCCCTAAATTGTCATGTCAGTTGTCTTTCTCTATAATTCATCCGCCAGGTGTTGCTTACCAGAAGACGAAGACGAGATAAAAGTAGTATCCAATTTTCTCAAAAGCAGGCCCAGAGCTGTAAGCGAGGACGAGAGAGATGGCGGACGACGCGAAGTTGCCGACGGCAGTTCCCTTGGCACGGGTGGTAGTCGTCAAGGTCTCAGCGATGTACATACTCTGCTGAGCCGTCCATCCGAGCGAGAAGACAACGCCGAAAAGGTACACAAAGGCAATAGTCGTGTTTGCAGCATTCGTGTTATCCGGGTTGTCAACAGCCATCTTAGATGTTCCGGTCATAACAGCGAAAGTCATACTACAGAAGAGAATACTGTAGATGAGCAAAGGGCGACGGCCAACCCTGTCAGTCAGGCGGGCACCGACAACACTGCCGAGAAGACCGAGAACACTGTTGACTGCGTTAAGAGCGAGGACCTTCTGCTCTTGGACGATTCCGGCCGTGTTCATCATAGTGACAAGGTAGTAGCTGGAAAGTGAGTTTCCGGAGGCCTGCAGCTGTTAGTGATGAAATCGGAAGAATGAGCTGAGCCGTAAGTACCTGTCCCATAATGGCCATGCCAATGACGCAGATCAATCTCCTGCGCGCAGAATGGGTATTCCAGAGTTCGTGGTAATCCCACCACTTCTTGTCACTAGCCTCGCTGGAAATCTGCGCCATCATCTCCTTCATCTGCAGTTGTACAATCGGGTGCTCGGGATCCTTCTCGCCGTGAAGCCTGGTAAGAATCTTGGCAGCTTCTTCATGTCGATCGTTGGCAACGAGCCACCTAGGCTATTTCCACCTGTCAGCAAAGTCATTGGGAAGGGAAGACAGCGACTTACGCTCTCGGGGAGGAAGAAGACAAAGATAAGCACGATGCCGCTAGTGACCATTTGGATCCAGACGGGGATCCTCCATCCATCATCTCCGGGGATGAATGAAGAGCCGTAGACAACCCATCCTGCAATGATTGATCCAACAGGCCTGTTCTTGGTTAGAATATCGAGACTTCAAATGACGCAGGTCTTTGTCTGTACTTACCACATGCAATTGTACAAGCCAGTGAGCGTTCCTCTCCACTTGGGATGGGCCAGCTCGCTCACGTAGGTCGGCGCAGAAACGCAGCAGAAGGAGACACCGAAACCCAGAATGAAACGTCCACCCAGGAAGTGAGGAATGTCGTGGCTCGTTGCCCTAATATTCTTGTTAGTAATGCGGATTTCCAAATGTTCAAATTGTAGAGGGTGTTCTTACTGCACGGCGGTGCCGATGATGATCAACGCCGCACCCGTGAACATGCCCCAGCGGCGGCCGAAAAGATCATTCACGGGCCCGGTGAAGAAGATGGCAGCTACAGAGCCGACGTTATACCTAAGACCTCTCGTCAGAAACCAAGTCCTCATATTCATATCGCAAAGCGTCGCTCACATCATGAAGACGATGCCGGTGGATGAGCCCGAGGTTGTCATGTTGAAAGTTCGTTGGTACGAGGTCATGCCATTGAGACCACCTGGCACACGATTAACGATCTGCCCCGCCTGCTACGTCCACATGTGAGGCCTGACATACCCATCAGCGATCCATCGTAACCATTGAGGGCACCGCAGCAATATGCGACGAAAAGAACGCCGTAGAGGGTGAACATCGACTTGGTCCAAGGCGAGTACTTGCTGTCGTCGACTTCGTGCGCGATCTCGTGTGCGACGACCGCGGCGACCTCTGCGGGAGGCGCATCTTCTCTCACGTCGCTACTGGTGTGGTCATATTTCTCGTCGTTTGTTGGCGCAGCCATGGTGGCAGGCAGGAGACGGAACTCGTCAACTTCTTGTTACTATAGAAGGTAAATGATAAGCTCAGAAGGGCGGACAGTCAAAAAGCCAACCACCTCTCCATAACCTCGCAGGCGCACACCTCTTTTATAAGCTCCAACTGCCTGATCCCAATGGCTCGCTTCTCCCACGCTCCCTTGGCTTGCAACCATGCCACCCAAGAAAAAGCCATGCAACGCCAAGGCGTGAGGTGCCAAACCCACCGCGTATCCACATCCGTGGGTTCATCGAAACAGCTGAGCTATCCCCGCAATACCCCAGACCGCGCGATCCCCCGGCCGATCACATGAGGAGGTTGACGGCGTGTGGTGCTAGGGTGGGATGCGAAATCCGGGTTGTGTCCGGCATTGCACATCGGAGCGCAGCGAAGAGCCGCGGTAGGAAATTGAACCGGATCGCCGAGGCGCGTCGTGATTGGAGGGGTTAAAGGTGTCGAGCAGACGAGCGACGGGTTGGTCCATGGCGTCGCTTGGCGATCCTTTGCCGATGGGGTGAGCGGCGCTGTCGGCTCCGGGTTCCCCGAAAGTACGCTGCTAACTATGCCGCGGCGTGGGCCAGTCGCAACGGCTAGAACGTGTCTTCACTGTTTGGTGAAACTAGGAACCATATTTTCTGATGGCTCGTCTCTATTCCAGACTTCTGGCTGACCTCGGCAACGTTCCACGTTCTCGGGATGGGCCACGTTGGTTGGCTTCTATTGAGCCACCTGCGTGGGAACCTTCATTAGCTGGCGTGCACGAGATCATGGGATAGATGACTGGATCCAAATACACGAGATCATCTTAGGGCCCTTGGGATTCTGCGTGTTCGGCCGAAATCTAACGGATTCAGCGGCATCGGCCGGGGGAACCGGGCCGGACCTGAATCCTGCTTCTCCGGTTTTACATGCCAGACAAAAGTCACAAACTGTAGACTGAAGGTAGATGCCAAAGACAATTCAAATATGTCCGGTTCTTGGTTCTTCGTACGGATCGCGCATTGGGGAGACATAAAAGCCTGGCGCGCGGTACAACCTCTGCCGAAGAGGCCAACTCAACGTCCTCAGACAGCAGATTCGTCTACCCCGACTTTCACCATCGCCCAAATTGCGGTGCGATAGATCCGCTTCTCTATCCTGGTAGCAAGCAAGGAAAGTCTTTTCCTTGGCGTCCAGTTTCCGACCTGTCTCTATCTCTTTGCATTGAATATCTGGTACTAGGTGCAATTTGGCTCTCGGCGCTTAGATCCGGGTTATTGCTCCCTGGAATACGAATTCTCATTCTCGTTCGACATGAACATGACATCATGAACTTGTTGCCCTGTCTCCCAGTCTTTGCAGGGGGCCCAACCGACCCATCTCGGCTCCGGCCGGCCTTCCTCGGACCACATCCCCGCGTTATTGTTCCCACTGTCAACCGCCTGCAGTCATTTAAAAAGCGGGCGCTGTGGGTCGCTTCCACCTTCTGACCAGAGGAATCTTTCGTTGTCAAAGTCTCGACTCGGTGTCGGCGATTGGCTCCGACGTTGGACCATCTGTAAAGCACGCGACGACGAGATCTCGTCGTTGAGGGACGTCTTTCCCCCCCGTCCACTCTCCTCGTCATCATCATGTGTGATTCGTGACATTGATTGCGATTCAAACGGGATGCTAACACTCAGTGGCTAAAGGAAAGCAGCATTCAATGATCACAATGTGTGCCCAATCCTCATGATCTGATTTCCGGGCAAGTTCCCGCCAAATTTGTTAGAAAGAATGTTTTTGTTTGATCACTGGCTTCATCTCCGCATGCCAAAATAGGCTCTAAACCCACGACTGAAAAGAATTGGCTGTGTCTAGAACACGGTCTGACGCCACCCGAACGTGTTTCGGTAGGACGTGATGATTTGGATTATGCGGTTGAAAAGGACATGTCCTGGATTGATTTATTCGCCTATTCTCATATTAAATACTCAGTCATCTTGAAAACATATTTTTCTTCCCTCAGAAATGTTCGCTTTGTCCGAATTCATGTGGCTGAAAGTCATAGTCAAAACATTGAAGAGACAAAGGCGCACGGCCACATGATTTAAGCCCCGCGGTCGTTTGATCTAAACCCCCCGATGAATCACACATCAACTACACGCAAAATTCCATCAATCGCAATCTATTGCGACTTGCACAACATTGCCCCTGTTTGAGCAATCTTACAGTCCAATGGGATCAGACGGTTTGGAACAGGAATTGACCGAGGCGCAAGAGTGGCTGCCGCAGGCTCCGACTACCTCTGCGCCAGAGAGGGAAGAGCAACAGCAGCTTTCAAGGGGCCTTGGAAGCGACGGTGTAGTTCCCCCGGTTCATCCCACTGCGTGCTTCAATTGCCGGTCAGCGAGACAACGGTGTGATCGTCGCCTCCCTTGGTAAGTCGAGTCTTCAGCCGTTCTTAGCCTAGAGGAATGACAATGGCTGACACCATGGGATATTTCGCGATGTATTATTCAAAATCGAGCTTGTCGATATCCATCTGGTTCTCAAAGAGGTCGCAAGCACGGAAGTGTAAAGTAGGAAGACTTCCCAAAGTCAAAGTCTCATGGGCTGATCTTGAGCCAACAAGCCGGACACCGTGGAAAAGATACTGGCACGCATCAACGAGAGCCCTTTGCGTAGCCAGGTCATCGCCACCCTCCTCCGAGAACACAGCGGGCAGCCATTTCCAACGACACCACCGATACCTTCAAGACCTCACCCTACTCCTACCATCACCGAAGATGAAGCCTCTAGTTGCATCCACGTTGCGACTCAACCACATGAGTCATGCCCCCCTCACGACAACCACTCACGAATTCTTGGACAAGTTTTCACATCAAGCGAGCAAAACTCCGTAGTGTCACCTTACCATATTATGGCCGCAGCCGCTGCAGACATGACTCCTTCGCAATATGGGGGAGCTTCACCCATTCTTGATCCGGATTTGACCGCACATTTTAGTCACGCTGAGAGTCCAGACCCCATTTACAAGCGGCTCGAAACATACTTCGGTAATGCTCGTCTGGGACTTCCTGCGATATGATATTGCTGACGAGATGATGAGCAGCACCTCGGATTACTTGTCCTAAGGACTGGCAAGTCTTAGCATCTCAGTCGATAGACAGCACTCTCAAACTAAAAGCCGATGCCTGCGACCCAATAACTTCCCGTTTGATTGATAAGGAGGATGTGGACCTGTACTGGAGTCTGTAAGTGTGGCCCTTCTGATGCTGCGTCAGGTTTAGGACTGATCACGGTATTGGGTTCAAGCTTTTTCCAAATACGCAACTCTTTCGTCGGCCTTCTAGATCCTGTACTCCACACCTCCGAATACGTCTACTCAATTTCGTTTACGCTGTTCTCTGTTGTTTGCGCGATGGGATGCGGCATCTCGGGTCGAGCAAGAGACCGGATTCTATACCCGACATTGCTATCGATCGCGGAGGCCAACGTAAGATGGTCCATAGCCATGTCCGTCAGATCAGTGGAGCTGATTCAAGCCATCATCAACTTGAAATACTGGGCACCTCTTTGCGAAAGACATGCGGATGATCCTTACTGGCTTCAAGTCAGTTATGTAGGTAAATGGTTGCAGCATCTGGCAACTGAGCACTGTCACTGATTACTACCCGTGAATTCGCTAGATCGCACCATTGGCAAGAGAGATAGGCATCAACTCACCTGATGCCGTTGCGAAGCTGGTGAACGCAGCCCAGCCAAACGCGACCAGTGAGTGGAAGGAACGTCTCACGCGAAACATTGAGAGAACATGGATCTATTTTTTTCTTGCTGAGAAATCGTTTGGGATCACCACTGGCCGTTATCTCAGTGTTTCGTGGAGCGAGTTGCCCCAATCCGTACCTGATTGGTGGCGGAAACCGATGACAAGTCCCACCGATCGTATGATCTGCGGTATTATAGAGATCAGAGGAAAGCTTGTGAGTAAATCGCTACTGAACTCTACCTAGATGGAGCATCAGTGTCCGCTGACCAGTACCACAGTTGACAGCTTTGGGAAAACATTCGCTCGTAGATAGAAGCCTTTCAGCCCTATTGGGCTGGCACTCGGAAGCGTTCGGGATCCTTGAGACTACTCGGGATCTCCGATGTACTCCAGACGGCTCACCTTCGTCACAGCATCTTCCGATTCTCGATTTCTACATGGGTCATTCACTGTTGGTGCTCAGCGCAACTGCGTTGAAGGATATGAGATCCCTTGACAAAACCGAAGCATCGACAGAGATATTAATCATCACTGAACGAACGTTCAAGGTTGCGTTGCGGGCGCTCAATGTCATAATCAATGACGAGACTCTGCATGAGTTGATTCTCGGAATCCAGAACAACATGTCATGATTGCACACGCCATTACCGAGATAATTCAGGTAGGTCTTTCTTTCAGCCCACCTGCTTTCCCTCGGACTGATATTCAATGAACTGCTTTCTTAGGCTATCAAGCGCGGATGCATCGCATCTTCCGACGCAATTGAAGCAGTGACCAAAGTTCAGGCGACTTCAAGACGACTGGAGAAGCTAGGCCAACAACTACCTTCGTCGTCTCCGATCCATCTATATAAAGGCCTCGCTCGTGTTTTTGCAACAGAACTGAGCAGGATTATGAAGTCCAAGGAAAATGATTTTGCCCAAGACGAGGAAGAAAACACGGATGAGCCTCCAGATTGGCTTAAAGCATTCGATGGAGGATCGTTGGACTCTGCCGCATGGCTGGACATGGGCTTTCTGCGCTCTGGGCAACCTCTTTCCGATCCTATTCAATTCGCGGGCGCCGAAAGTCTCAACGGACTGTTATTTCCCTAGACCTCTGTGTCCCCCTGCACATGCTGAAAAGGGGCAATACACGCGAATGAGGGTGCCATCTGTGGAAATCGACTTTCAGGACCGATAGAGCTAGTTGAAAATGCTTAACACGACTTTAAGAACCATTCTAATGCAATTGAATCTCGTATGGTACACTACTAAACAACGGGCCGCAATTATGGAGAAGTCTCTACTCGTAATTACAATACTGAAGATAAGCTTTCGCCGCAAACTTTTGAGTTCAAGTTCCCCATGCATCTTGAACCTTATTTACATCCGGCCCCCGACCACTTCCGTGGGACTAGAAACCGACTTGTATTGGCCCTAATTCTTTAGAGACAAACAGAGAACGAGCGAATATTGACGGGTCCTAATTTTCTCAGGCTGCGTAGCTTCTCATTGTGTAACTACATGGGCCGCTCACACTTTGGCTTCTCTCTTCATCGAAGCTACAAGAAAAAGACGCAATTTAGAACAATTTTATTGATACGTCAACTGATGGAGTGTATTTAAATGGATCTGTTATTGTGCCTGTTGCGCAATGTATCAATTATTCGGATCTGATGCAAGCACTCGCGGCAACTCCCAAGTAAAGCTTCCACCAGTTTCCATGACGCAGATAGTTCAGTAAACTCCATGCGAAGAAAACAGTGCTGTCTTTCTTAACAACCTCTCTGCTGTCTATCTCGGTTCTGTTGATTTCCCAGACGACAGTGTCTCCAGAGAGCTCTGCCAGCTTCCGCGAAGTGATGCCAAAGCCTAGACCATCCATCAGCATCTCTCTTCAATGGACGCAACGGATATGACGGTACCATTCATGACTTTTCTTCACTAAAAGGTCCATTAGTGACACCCAAATTGTTCGAACTGGCGTTGTGAAATGATAAATGGCGGTCTGTTATGATCGATAAAAAGCATAGTCCAGCCACTCGTGCATGTCGATGGTGTTTAAGTCAACTTCCGGGATTTCGAGGTCGGCAAGCATTTCGTGTAGCTTTTCGAGCCCGCTGTGTTGTCGTTCTTCCCATACGCCAAGTCGTCGGCGCCGCCTCTCATCCAGAGCTCGCTTTGCCGCACCTTTCTGATGATGGCGCAGCACCCTGTCTAGAAGGCCGTTCAAAAGGGACAATACAACGCATGCGAGCCAGCCTTTGGCCGTGACGGAGTTCGGCAGCAGCGTGCCACCCGTCGCGGCACCGATAGTGCCTCTGAGTCTCAGTTCGGACATGGCCGCGGGCCATGTATGATTGGAGGCGGATGCCATAAGCCAGCAGCGCAACGGCGAGGGCGGAGAAAACGATGAGCTGTGCAAGTATTATGTCACTCTGTCATGGGCTCGATGCATGGAGTCCACAGAGGGCAAAAAGTCGGCGGCCAGGCCGCGAAGTCGGACCTGCGATATGGTGGATTGGAGATGGCGGAGTACCGGCAGTGTCGGACAACAAAAGTTCAGCTCTGTGTGAAGGCTCTCCAAGTGTCCGACCGCCGGCCGGTGCGGCACGCGGACTATTGACGTTGCTCTACGGCTAGAGTCAAACTTTGATCCGATGAAACAGCGCGCTCGAATTCTATTACCTCCACCATCTAACATTTCTGCTGAGCTTGGATCAATTGATCCGATGTTTCTGGACTCACTGATTGGTGACGATAGAGGCCTGGAAGCCGGCCCCGCCGCCCCGGACATCATCGGAGGCTGGTTAGGGCAGAAACAAGATGAGCGGTAGATCACCTATTGGAACCGAGTCAAACTACTTGTCAAATGTAAGTTTCTGGTCTGGGGTTGTGAAGCGTTCTGGAAGAATTCCTTCCACTTCCTTCTTTGGTTTCAGAGAAAGACGCGCATTCCATTCTAAACGCTACAACGATGCAGCAATACACGTAAAGCCTCAGCGACTGATTGGCCGCATTGACGTCCGTTTTGATCGCCAGCGGATCTTTGGGGATCTTTGGCGGACCAAGCCCCATCTGCCAAATACGAGTGCGAACAGTGCAATACGACGGAAATCCAGTGTGGCTGACCTGCCGAAGTGGCGCCGAACCAGGACTACTCCGTTCGAAAATGTCTAGAAGGTGATACTATACGTCGTAATGATTAGATCGCTAACGTGTAAACCCGCTTATTTCCTTCAATCGAACAGCCCTGTTCGTCTCAACGCTTGACGTTAGGATGGTAATGTGTCACTCCAATTTCCAAAGCCCCCCCGCATTGGGTAAAATGTGATAGTAAGCCGCCTTAGAGACGCGGCTTCAGACGAAAATCGCCTCGCCTCCGATGCCATTTGCGGGTTGGTGTTGTGGAAACACCCAATCGTGGGCCACTTCGCTTTCCATGTATTCGCTTAGGTATGGGGCACCTGGAGATGCATGCTTAATCGTCATCAGGCTATGAACTACGTATGACTGCCGTGTGCTAGCGCAGGTTCATGGATGGCGACGGGGGCCAAATGGAGGCTGTTGTGGACTGGTTCCGCCCATACTGGCGGTACCATCAATGCCATCGGTATATCCATTCAGGTAAGGCTGAGCAGCATTCGCCGAGATTTCACAATATGCCGAGACCGATTGCGATCCCAGATGGGTGATGATCTAGAGATGGGACTGATGGAGAAATCCGAATAGGGGCGGAGTGGTGTTGAGCAGCATCTTGGGGAGTGAAGGGTCGTATAGATGATCAGATAGGGGAACAGTTCATCTCTCACGATCATAGATAAGTATCATCCTTTCTCTGTTTATCTTCTCTCGAAACACTCACCATCCCATCTTCTTTCGTTCCAATCACATCTCATTCATTATCCTCGACCCCAGACCGCCAACCATGTTGTCTCCCCCAGTTCTTTCCGCCCTCTTACTGGCCGGCTCTGCTGCAGCCGGAAGCTCGAAGTACGGGCGCCGTGACTTGTTGGTCACCGACAACGTTAGAGCTGCCTGTGACCAGCTAAGTGCCATCGCCTCCAACGCGACCCTCTTCCCCAATTCGACCGCCTACGAGACCCAGCGTATCAACGTCTGGGATAAGAGGGCCAACCTTTCCCCTGCGTGCATCTACATGCCGAGTACTGCGGATGATGTTGCCAAGGCGGTTCAGATCTTCCACACCAACAAGGCCCCTTTTGCCGTCAAGGGAGGCGGTCACATGAACGTAGGTACCCCTTTTAGCCGCGATTCTCCGGCCCTTCATCTACTAACGGAATGTGCCAACAGTACCCCGGATCCAACACGATCGACGACGGTATCCTTCTCGCCTTGAATGGACTCAACGCTCGCAAGGTTAACGCCGACGACAACAATATTGAGGTTGGACCAGGCAATAAGTGGGTGGATGTCTACCAGGAGTTGGCGCCTTACGGAAAGTACGCCATCGGCGGTCGTCTCAAGACCATCGGTGTCCCCGGCCTCACCCTGATCGGTGGTGTCAGCTACTTTCTCAACAAGTATGGCTTCTCCATGGACAACGTTCTCAGCTACGACGTGGTTCTCGGAAATGGCACCCAGGTCGTCGCCGACAACATCACAAACACTGAGCTCTTCTGGGCTCTCAAGGGTGGCGGCAGCAACTTCGGAATCGTCACCAAATTCACCTTGAAGACCTACGACATCCCTCTAGTCACCAGCACCTTGCAGGTCTTCCCCCAGGATGCCATCCCCGATTTCATCAAGGCCGCCTGCGACATGGTTCTTTCCGAGGATGGAAGCGTCGGTGCCGGAGCTGTCATTAACATGAACTACAACATGACCACCAAGGAGACCAATCCCCAGGTCTTTGGTCTTCAGGAGACTACCGAGTCGCCCCCTTCCCGCTTCGCCAACTTCACCGCCATCCCTAACGCTATCACTCGCGTCCACAATGTCACCAAACCCATCTACTGGCATGCCCAGATGGAATCGCCGAACCAGATGTTCCGGTAAGCTTTGAGCGTTGATGATTCTTAGTAGCAGTAGCTGACCTATCTTGCCAGCATCCAGTTCGCTCACCAAACCATCAAGCCCGATGCTGACCGACTCTACGAGATCTACCAGTCTTGGGTCGAAGCTATCCAGGATGTTGCTGATGTCGAAGGCCTTCGCCCTACTTACATCTTGAACCTGCTTCCCGCATCGGCCTTGACTCCCTCCAAGACTAATGGCATTGGTAACACCTTCGGTCTCGAAAATGATCAACCCTACATCTGTATGTAATAAAGTTTAAATCTTAGACTCTATTCGCTCTTGACTAACACACCATTGCAGGGTGGCAGTTCACCACTTCTTGGGCTCGCGCCGAAGACGATCTCCGAATGACGGCTTGGCACGAGTCTCTTCTCGCCCACCACCACGAGATCAATAAGGCCAAGGGTCTCGCTACCGAGTTCATCTACATGGGTGACGCTGGCGAGTTCCAGAAGCCGCTCCCTCAGTATGGCGCTGCCAACGTCGAGAGAATGAGGTCCGTCCGTGACCAGTACGACCCTGACTTGACCTTCACCAAGCTTAGCTGGGGTGGCTTCAAGCTTGGTTACTGAGAGTGACTTTACCATACCCAATTCTCGGTGGCTGCGTAGCTGAACCCACCGAATTTATATACACGTCCTTGCCTTCTCTTCTTTTACATAGTTACATACATTTATTTGAGGCTTTTATCGCAATTGTGCTTCGTGATGGCTTCGACGTGCTTGCATTCTGACGTACCTTTAATGGCATGACTTTCTCACATTGACTGACTGTTTGCCTCCCTATACCATTCCGAAAACAGTTTCCTCTTCGACGCTATCGGACAAGTAATTGAAATCGTTGACCAAACACTCCCCAATAAGTTTACACCTCTCAAATCGCATCCCTCTCAGACACGCACGGATTTCGAAAGGCGACTTCGAAGAAACTCCGATCTTCTCTGAATAATAGCTGGATGCTTCTTCCAAACGCCGAATGACGAACGGTACTCGTGCTCTTCGAAAAGAGATAACGAGATCTCCTAAACAAGTTGCAGGTGGCAGAATCACCCTGCATCTATCGTCATGAGTTATAGGGTTGTCGAAGGTGCCTATTCTCTTCCTTTCCACTGCTGAGGACTTGTCGGTAATGAAGTTCACATGGCCCCCAAGTTCATTCGACCAAGCTGTTCTACCGGTCCCCCAGGTCGTCTTCCTGCCTCGATCGAATAAATGACTTTCGATTGTGTCATGCCCCAAGTGAGGGTCATCATTCAGAAGACACCAGTCTTCCTCTTCAACCGGAACTTCTAACATATCTGGGTCTTCGTGGGCCTTCTGCCAGTTGCCAATGTGCTTCTGCATGAGGAAGCATCTCCATCGAGAGATGATTTCCCGTCGCATCTCCCCGGGGTCGTCTTGTAGCCTGTCCCTGATCTTTTGGAACGACGCTTCATCCACATCTCGGAGGGTAATCCAAGGCCCGAGGAAATTGACCTGGCCTATGCATGAACCAATCGCGTCGAGACGGGAATCATGGGCACCTGCCCATGTCATGCTATCTCTTGCAACTTCCCTCCGTTTTGTTTGGGCGTCTTCTGTCTCCTTATCAAGAGAGCTTAAAATTGTAGGTCCAATGAACCCTGAAAACGGCAAGTCTGGGAACATCGGACTTGGCCTCCCATTGGTGCCAGCCTGAACTTCTCTGATATCAAAGGTATTTAGCTTAACTTGTTGCGAACGTTGCCAGCTTTGATGCCTTTTGATCATCTCGACGCCCATTTTACGCCTCAGGTCTTCGATTCTTCGTGCCGCTTCGCTCAGATTCCAGTCTGGGACCCATGATGGGAGCCACCCATAGGGGGAGGCAAAGAATGGTTGGAAACGGACAAAGTGGTTGACATGACTGAGCATGTCAAAGCTCTCACTGGTGCTCATCACAAACCTTGCCAGATCCGCATACACTTGAGCTGAGGGCTTGCTGTAGTCGACAGCCAACCTTTTGTCGTCTAGATTGATGTTTGCGGATATGCCCAGAAGCGCGAACACCTTGTCCCGGGGATCCGACGCCTCAAGCTGACGCGCTCTCATGAGCATTTCGGTTATATCGTCACTTGGCGCCCTATAATGTGCAACCTGCGAATACCACTGGGGTCGGAGATGGCGAAGGTTGTGAGTGGCCTGGAAGGCGCATCGAGCCTGAAACATTTCCTGAACTATGTCGAGTCTCTCTCTTGATTGCATGGTCAGGTTGTACCGTCTGTAGTAACCTGAGTAAAGAAGGAGCGATTTGCAAAAGTCGTCCCATGGAACCCCATGACGCCCGCACTGAATTGACACGAGCTTCGAAACAACCACTTCCTGGAGAACCCACACCCTTGAGAACCATGTGTATGATAGTATAGAGGCCTCGACATCTTGTATTGTGCCTTTGAAGGTTGTCAGGCTATTTTCAAGCCGAGAGGGTCGGTTAAAATCTTTGTTGCCATCATTGTCAAGAGCCCACTCGCTGTTTCTTTCCAAAAAGTTCCAAGCGCAGCGACTTGTCGCTCCCCCATTGCCGTTCCCAAGATAGATTATCGTTTCACTGGACGAGGCGTAGATATCGCGCATCTGCTGAACTTGATGGTTGCGCTCGTTCACATTAAGCTGGTCGATGCAAATGGCATCTGCCCAGAGTCGAATGGGCTTGTCTCTTCGACGTATGTTACGGAGTGCATCGGATATATTGCGGCCAATTGACAACTTTTGGCCATTGATTTTAGCCGTACCACCATTTTTCTTCCGACCCCAAACGTATGACAGAGTGGCATATGACGTATGTTCGTCTTCGCAATCGGAAAGTCGCGTTGATACCAGGCTTCCATGTAGTTCCGCGTCAATCCTGTCAGCAGGGAACAAAACTAGAATCCTGATTGAGTCCGAATGTGGCAGTGGGAAGTAGATATCAGGAATGGTTGTAAGCGGTGCTTCTGCCATGCTAGATGTCAGAGGCAAGGGTACCGAAGGAGTGATTGATTTGAGTTGTTCTGTGAGACCCTTTCTCAGCCCAGCACACTGGTGGCTGAATTCGAAGGACTTCCAGTCTAAGAGTCACTTTGTGCACACATCGTGATGGCAACCAAAGGACACCTTGGCACATTGGAGGCGGGGAATTGAAAGCAGCCTGTCATCCACTGTGGATCAAGCTGCTGCAATTGGGATCGGGGACTGCGAGACTGGGCACTTGTATCGCAATAGTGTTTTCCATTGGTTGGACAGAGGGTGAGAAAATAGCGCGGATCCTCGCTGTGGCAGCTTTGGTGATGTAGATCCCTCCAAAGGATTGATCTGCCTTGGCAACTTGAGTGGCTGTTTAATTCACAGCCATCCCACAGCCACCCAATGACTGGATGGATAATCGCCCGGCAAGTATCACCAGGTCATTTGTATTCAATTTGCACAATTTCATGATTTCTAACTCCTACTACAATTTTCTAATCACTGCGAGCTATTGACGGTGAGCGACAAAGGTATGCGTTGCACACCTTTCCGAATCGCGTGATGGAATGAAGATATCTGAATATTATGGCCCTCGAAATACAATCTTCCGCAATAATTATAAAATTTATGCTGCTGATAGCTGAGTCCAGGCAGTCATCATCTCATGCCGCAGCCGCTAGGCAGCAACAAAGTCTCAAAAGGGCTATGCCAACGCAAGACCGTCTCATTTGCGTGGTGAGGCGGCAAAATTGTACCCTGCAGGTATGCTGTCACACTGTGGCACAGGTCACAGTTCCTCGTAAATCCTACACTTTCTTGGGTCTACACGCCTTTTGCGAGAAACTTCGCCTTTCGCTTAATCCGCCGCAACGATGTCATAGAGCCGAAGTGGGCGATTTGCCAAGGATTGAAATGAAAATAACTATCTGAGTCTCCCGGCTGCAGTGAGACTAAATGATCGTATTCTGGCAAAACCTAGGCCTCGCTCTGTTCAGTTCTCTGAGCTAAGTCCGTAACCTTGCTGAACTCGACGTTCCTACCACCGCCTCCCCACAGCAGGTTCTCTAGTCTCTATCTCCTTTTCTTTACCAACAAATTGCCATGGAGATCAGCCACGTGTTCCAACGTGACAGCGACTTCGATCGAGAATACGAGTCTGGCAAAACGGCCACTCAAGTCATTGGCGGAGGCATCATTGCTGTCATTGTCATTGTCATCGTGTTGTTCATCTCGTCTATGATAGCCGCTTGTTGCGTATGCAGCAGGCGCAAAGAAAGGAGACGTCAGCACGACTTGGAGATGAGAAAATATATGGGCGGAGACCGATCAAGCACAGCGTCCAACGATGTACATCCAGCTGGAGCAGGCGCTTCCTCCACATCACCCTATGGTCAAGGGACTTATCCTAGCCATGAATATGCCTACAACAACAATACCGGCTACAGCTACAGCAAGAATAACGGGAACACATCGAATGATGACGGAATGCCTCCAGCATACACAGCCAGAGATGGGGGCTCGACCCACGGAAACAATACGCAGTCAGGTGGAGGAATTGGTACGGCATTGTAGCAGGCGGGTTCAGTCAAACTCTAGCAGTCATTTGTTGAGTGAAACGCGGACAGAAGAAAACTTGTTTATCCTTTAAGATACCTCTTATTCAATTGTCCTCCGGCCCAGTAATACACAATACCCGACCACAAATTCTTCCTTGATACATTGGCTCTCGGTCGGACAGGCCATAATACTTGAACAGCAATGTATCTTTTTCCGGTGCTTGTTGAGTTCATGCCATGATGAATCTACCATTCTCCGCTGCTTATCGCTTCTGAGGATGTGCACTGTTGAAGCTTCGGCGATTGGTGATACAAGGTCAACGTGAAAATCAGCCCAGGATGCGCAAGGGACACGGCGGACACAAGACAAATCTTCGAGGCAACTGAGATTGCATTACTATAGTGGAAGTAGACCTAAACGACTTTTCATTCTGCCTTTTAATTTTCCATGATTTTCCGTTACACCGCCAACTTTTCCTGGGGCCCAGCAGAGGCAACAAAAAGCAGCGACACAACTTTTTCCCAGGCTCAGAAAGAATGAGCCTGCAAAGTGCTGCAGGATTGAAGCAGAAGAAAAACACGAAACAAAATCATACTCCAGACCGCAGTTGCCATTAACGACAGCCCACCTCCTCCTTGCAAAATAAGTGACCGGTCACTTATTTTGCAACGTTTACTTGGCAACACCAATGTGCGAGAAGCACTTCTTGAAGGAGTCGGCCTCAAGAGCGAACAGACCACCGTGGTCAAGGAGGGTGGCGGGGTTCCAGATCTCGGGGTCGAGGCGGCCGAGGAGACCGGTGTAGCTGGTGAGACCCTGGGGCTCGGTGACACCCCACGGATTGCGGAGGACGATGTACTGCTTGTCGCCGATGACGCAGTATCCGAGGACGGAGTAGGCGTGGTTGGCAACGATGTTGGCACCGTGGAACTCGCGGCCGGTGGCGTAGGTGAAGGCCGTCATGGGGTTGATGGTCTTGTTGTTCAAGCTGTTGGAACGAACCAGGCCCAAGAGGGTGTGGGCAGAGTGGTTGTTGCACTCGTAGTAGTGGGGAGTGCGGCCGTTGATCTGAGCCATGGCCTTGATGGGGTCACCGCAGTGAGTCTGGGTGATATCGGGCTGCTCGGAATTGGTGCCAGTGATCCACTTGGCGAAGGCCTTCTCGTAGAGCGAGGGCCAGATGTCGGCGCCATCGCTGGAGCGGCAGTAGAGGGGCTCGTTGTCGGAGTTGTTGATGGGGATCTCGTAGTTGACCTCAACAGTCTCGGTGCGGTTGTTCTGCTTGCCTCCCTTGTCGTGGAACTTGATGGACAAAAAGCGCTTCTTCTCGTTGCCGTGGGTGTGGACGCGGGTGGCGCGGTTGATGGCGCAGGGGTCGGCCCAGAAGACGGAGAAGAGGGCAGAGACGAACCAGGAGTTGCTGGAGCAGCCCTGAGTGGGGTCGTCGAAGTTGCGAAGGGTCTCGCGGCGGTCACCAACGCGGAACATGGTGATGTCGGAGATCAGGCGCTTGTTGACCTGCTGGAAGAAGTAGTCGTACATATCGCGCCATGAGGCGTTGGGTGGTTGCCAGCGGCCCTTCTCGCGCATTCTGAAGGGGGTGACCAACTCGTTGATGGACATGGTAACCTCGCGGTTTGAAACAGTGCGAGCGAGCTCGTGGGCGTGGAGAACCAGGCGAAGCTTGCCGTTCTGCATGCGAGCAACCTTGACCTTGGTCTCCTTGATGTCCTTGAGACCAATCTTCTCAAGGTCGTCCAGGCGGCGGACACCAGAGAAGTCGGGGGTCTGGAGATCACGCTCATTGAGGATCTTCATGTCCTTCTCGTCGTACATCTCGGCCTTGCGCTCCTTCTCGTTGAGCTTCATGCCAGCGTACAAGACGGACTTGTGGCGCATGTCGAAGAGCTCATCGTAGTCGGTCTGGAGGACGTTCTGGAGAATCTGGGCAGCGGCCATGGACTCGCGGTCGATCTTGCGGCCGATAAGAGCCTCAGCGAGGGCGTACGGGTTGACGGCACCAACGCAGGGGTTCTTGGGGGGAGAGTCGGGGCGAGGCTCCTTGCTGAGATCGTGATCCTTGCTCATGTCGACGAGGTCCTCGTACTCGTCGATGTTGCTCTGGGTCGAGGAGCCGGGCTGGCTCTCAATCTTGTGTCCGAGGATGGCCTCGACGAGGGCGAGGACATTGCTGTCTCTTTCGGTGTTGCGAATGTCACCCATTTTGAAGTTAAAAGATATGTAGAGTATGTTGTGATAAGTTGATGAGATGTTGTGCTTGATGCTGTTGTTAACTGAAGACTAGAGCTGAGATCCTGCTGAGTATCAAAAAGGAAGCTGAAAGGTGGGGTGTTCGTCAAGGTTATATACTCTTCTTGAATTGCTTTTCGATCACACTTTCTCAGCCTACCTACTTCTCAAACTTCGGCCCTGCAAGCCTGCAAGGTGAATCATGAATGCGCAAACCCCAACTCAAACAGTGTTATGCGTGTTCGCTATCGGTGCGAAAGTTTTCGCATGGTATACTGCGGAGAAAGTCGAGGTGAGATTCGGAAAACAGGCGCCGAGACTTTCTATTGCCGGACTCCTCGTACTACACCACAATGTCTCCATCGTCGTATGCAATCTCGTAACATCAGCGAACTACTGGTCTGAGTGTCAGGTAGTATTTGCCAATCAGATGCTCAGACATGAGCTGTGTTTTCACATGTGAATACTACATCGTAAGCAGGCTCTCCACAGATGTTGAAGCAGAATTAGCGCTAGATGAAGTCAAAGGCTTACGAGAATTCGTGCCTAATTGTCCGTGAGGGGGTGTCTGGGTTTCCTTTCAGCACGAACTAGAGCTCGCAGGCTGCGTGACGACAGGTGATGTAGGTTTTGATGAAACCCCGAGGAGGAGAAATTCACACAGCTCGCCGACGAAGCGGGGCTCTCAGATGTTGAGGAGTCCATCTCAGGAAGATGCTTGGATGCAGCTTCCCCGCGCTGATGTGAGAAAGTGGTAAGAACGTACGTGTGGAGTTTTCATGAGGCTGAGATGCAGTCCCAACAAACTCAACTCTGCAGCTACGAAGGCTGATCTACGATGCAGGGGTCTCGCAAGGACGGCAACATCGGAAGAAGCATGGGGAGCTGGTCCGGTTTGAGGTGACAACCGAGCTAGCCTCAAAACGTCAGCCGAGTGTCAGGTCTATGACATTGAAGTTGGGTGCCACCGATGCTACCGATGAAAAGCAAACTTCGAACCCACGTGGCTGAACGGACCTTCGTGGCGTCAAGCTCTGTCTCCCAATCCCAGCCATGTTGCAACAACATGTCAACAACGACCACCGTTGCTATTTGACTTTCACAAACCCCTCACTCGTGCATTGAATCTCCAAATCCCCATTGGGTTTGCTCTTGCTGCAGCTCTAACGTAGCAAACGCAATTAGATGTTACGGCCGTGTCTTTCCACCTCGACTAGCTTTCCGAGCTGACGTTCTCCTCAAACAACCGACGGTAAGCGACGCGGAGCATGTAAGTGAAGCGGAAAGCACGCTTTGGTTTTCATCACGAAGATGCAAGGCAAGGCTTTCAAGGTTGCTTCGAAGGTTGCGGGGTACTGGCAAGGCGCGCGGGGTATGTGAAGTCTAAGAACACGAGGCTATGCGCGGCATTCTGATAGCCTCCAGACGATTTTGACATATGTGACACTTGAAGCCAAAGACGGCCAACGAGGGCCAGATTCAGGTCCACGATGATGATGGTGGCGGCCGCCATTTCCCCGCAATTGTTCGGCAGCCGGCAATCTTGATCTCTCCCCTTGAGGCAATTCGTATGTCCGACAGCTTACATGAAGTTTCAATGGCTGTAGCTTGTGAATGTTTGCTATGTAATCACGCAGCAGCTTGGTCCCTGAGTGCGTCTGCATGCGCACAAACGCGGGGCTGAACCCAAGCGTGGTGAGGCAGGCGTGCGTGGCTCTGAAGGAATATGGGGCATTGATGGCCGTTCGCCGACAGGAAGATGAGATATGCAGCACGGTCTGACCAAAGGTCCAAGTCAAGATCCTCCCCCGCTGTGAAAGTCAAGACGATGTCTCAAGAGGCTGTCGGGCCGGGCGGGGAGAGCGGCCCGAGCCCGGTAGGGCGGACCCCGCCCGGCCTGAGTGGGGATTCGAGTGGGGATCGTGGCCGCCCAGCCGGCCGGGTCCAACCGAGAGCCTCAGAAAAGTCCATGTTTAAACGTGTGTCTGCTTGTATCACTGAAAATTAATTATACGAACTCGAAGACTCGGGTTTCTCGCTTGCAAGTTGGTCTCTACTCAAGCCTGAAACATTGCCCATGCATTCAACTTGGCATCAAACGCTGAGCCTCGATGCATCTTTGTCTTTGAGATTTGCGAAAGCGACGACAGCTAGCGAAGAGCTTTGGCACTTGAGATCTGCGGGAAATCGATCTCATTTTCCGTGCCTGAGATCTATCTTGGGGACCGCTAGCTTGGGCCCATTCACGGGGCTATTTGCGCCCGTTGCTATCAACTCACTGAGCATAGAGTGGTCTGTTCCGCGCGTGAGCTCAGGGCATGGACTTGTCTCGACCATTGAACCACAAAACAAATCGACCGACGTCCAGACTTCTTTACTTGACTGGTGTGTCTGCGTCTCTAGCAATGTCGTTGTTTATGAAGCAATGGCAGAGCATGATCGTTTGCTTGCCTAGCTTACACTTCTTCCAACATCGACCGAGATTGAGAGTTGTTTTCAATTCCCTTGGTCTAAGCTCATTCAGTGGCTATGCAAACCTACGCTCGACAAGCGAGATGCCTGGACTCTGTGTTTCGAGAAGCAAAAAATTAGTTTCCACAGAGTCTAGCTCATCCGAGTTGGCATAACAGCTAGAAAACCAGTGTCTTATCTTACATATTTCGCTCTAACCTGACTTTCTCTGCCCCCGAATCGGGCCGGGGAACTTGCGGACGTCAAATAGCTTTCGTGAGTCGTGAACGTGCATTAGTGAATATTCATGCAATGCATTTGTAACCATGTGAGTACGCGGCGCTGCAGGTCGACGATATGAACCTAGCCGGCGTCCCGCACGCCCTGAAACTAAAGATATCGCCAACTTCATTTTCATATCATACCCGCTGTATCAAACTAACAGGCGTAGATGGTGATCGTAAATACGCTGCAAGTAGGGCCTTTGCCCATATTAATGACCTTCCAAATCCGGCGCGGGCGGAGCACCGGGCTTGTCACCGAATCGGCTCCGAAGATCCACGATTGCCGACTCATCGCCTCATTGGGTTCCACTCTGATGTTTCCCCGCCGCGCTTATCTCCAGTGCTCAGAGCTGTCCTCTTTAGTTCCCAACGATGAATGAGTCAATTTCTGCGGTTGATGGCCGGTGAGTAGTATGTCCATCGTCAACTTTTCTTCAATCAACAAGACCAACGTGGATTACGTTCAGAAATGGGCTATGCAGTCAACCCGGAGGACCTGCCGGTTCCCGGCCGAGACACCTACTTTTGGCTCGGGGAGATCAACAAGGCCAGCGCTGTGATCAATTCAGATGAAGGACTCCTCGAACCAGACGTCGCTCGACGCATCGCTCACGGCCTCCAAAAGATGCTCGAATCCGGCAATCAGCCAAATGCCCCGCGCCCGAGCCTTGTCATTACGTTCGAGCCCCTGCTCATTGAAGCAGCAGGCGTCGAAGCAACACTTCTCCATGCTGGGCGCTCGAGCCAGGATATGCTCACGACGGCTTCTACTGCCATCACCCGCGATGCCGTCCTGAGGCTAGCCTCGCAACTACATGCGACCACTCGTCGCTTGCTTGTCTTGGCTGAGACTCATAAATCGACACTTGTGCCGAATTACACCAACGGCGTCGCTGCACAGCCAAATACATACGGTCACTATCTTCTTGGCCACATAGCCGGGTTCCATCGGGACGCAGAAAGGTTGCAGCAGTTCTTTGCCAGACTTGATCGATGTGCCATGGGGACCACCGTCCTAAATGGAACAAGTTGGCCTCTCAACCGCGAGCGCATGGCGAAGTATCTGGGCTTCCCAGCTCCTGTCGACAACGCATATGATGCAGCTCAGATTTCAGCAGCGGAGTGGCCTGTTGAGATTGGATCAATAGCATCTCAAATCGCCCTCCATGCAAGCGCTTACATCCAGGACGTGATGGTGCAGTATGCCCAGCCGAAGCCATGGATCCTTCTGCAGGAAGGCGGAGAAAACACCTATGTCTCAAGCGCAATGCCACAAAAGAGGAACCCTGGACTTCTCATCAGAACTCGAGCCGAGGCTTCGAGAGTGATTGGCTTGGGCGTGGGTAGAGCAATTCAGGGTCATAATCTTCCTCCTGGCATGTTTGATGCCAAGGACTTGGGGGACAATTTGGCAGTTGTCAACGGTGCAGCCAGCGTTCTCGGTGATTTGCATCGTATTCTCGATGCTCTCGTCATTGATGGCGAGAGATCTTTGAAGGAGTTGGACCTGGACTGGACCGCGTCTCAAGAGCTGGCCGACATACTGATGCGCGAGCACAAGGTCCCTTTCCGCGTCGGACACCACTTTGCTTCAGCGGTTGTGAGATACGCAAAGTTAAACGACTTGTTTCCTAGCAACTTTCCATACTCTGAGGCCTCGAGGATATTTGCCGAAACGTTGGCGCATACAAACCTTGTGAACGAGGGCTTTCAATTCTTGAGCGAGCAAGAGTTCCGCGAAGCTCTTGATCCAGCAGGTATCATCAAACGGCGTGCAACTTCCGGTGGCCCTCAGCCTCAGGAGATGGAACGCATGATCAGTGGCTCTCAAAAAACCCTTAATGATCTTGAATGCTGGGTGCAGGAACGCAAGTCACATATTGAGAGTTCTTTGGGGGAGCTGAACGCGGCATTTCAAACTTTGCTCCAGTAGCATAAGGTCGATAATCGTAACACATTGACGAGTAGTGCCTCATACTCCTTCAACAGAGCGCCATTTTTCCTGTGCTAGAGCGACTGCTTTTACTATGGGGTCATATATACTTGCCATTGCACCCTTATCGTTGACGTTGTCGTCGGCGCCTCTACTGTTATCCATTCTACTGTCGTACTCAACCGGATCAAGTCAGTACACAGAAGACATCGCAAAGATATGGCAAAATTGGGCTTTTTCTTCTTCAATCTTTTCCAGTCTAAATGAGAACCTTGGCTCGCTTAAGACCGCTCATGACCCCGTCCACATCCATGCTTAGAGCTTGCTTTTGATTCGCTTGCTCGGACTGAGACATTGCAGCGATTCTGATTCAGCGGTGAGAGGCAAACTTAATCTATCTGTTGAAAAGATGTCGGAAATTGCAAGATGACAGGCTAGTAAAAGGGGCACGAGAAGAAAGAAGTCGGTTCGGTGTGACGAGAAAGCAACCTTAATGGCATCCGTGGTGGACGCGAGTTGACGCTAACAGGAGAGGTCATAGCGGGCTTTGAAAAAGAAGCGACCGTCAAACCGTTCGCAAGACTGATGTAAGAGTCTTGGAATACTCCCAATCTCCCATTTTGAAGAAGGTGTTATCCTCGGAATGCCGGGTCGTGTTGTATCGACTCCAGCTTCCGAGAACGTCATCCATATTCCCATAGTACTATCGCGGGGTCAGCACTAGCCAACCCGGATCGTCGGCGACCCACCCGGAGCCGATGCCGAACGTGTCAAGCGATATGATGATAAGTAGCGTTCCATCCGTACAGTTGAGGAGGGGCCGTCGGAATTCCTTCTGCTTGAGCGATACAGCACTTGGCGTCAGCAGTTTGTGGAACTCAGCCACCAGCACTTCAGATACGTCCAAATGATGGGAGATTTACCCCAAAGTGCACTAGCCGCCATGGTGTGATACCCGCATTGCGCCGTATCTGTCCCCGCAAATTGCCGCGGCCAAAGGTCCAGGTGTTGGGGTATGTATCTAGCGTGCGGCCTCGACGGGAAGATCATGGTTGATAATTCCATATTACATCCACGCTGCACTACACTAAATCTCTACCCCAGTCGGACGAAACTCACATATCGAGTTAAGTCGAAAGAATCCGAGTGCAACCCACCTTTCGTGATCAGGCAAACGCAGGAGGGTAAGTCATATATCTAGGGCCGCCTGGGACCGCATTCCCAAGACCTTGGGCTCGGTACGCTCAATACCAAAGGCCATCACTCACCATGCGTCTCTCAGTAGCGTCAGCCATAACATTGCTCGCGATGGCTTCCGCCGCCAACTTGACGAGCTACTCGTACGGCTCCAACGTTCTCCAGTCCTATGAGGTCTACATCCCGCCATCCTCGGATGCGACCACGGCTTGCGACAAGCAGTGGATCGTCTGGATCCACGGCGGCTTCTACCGCGACTTCACCAACAACGCCACATCCTCAATCGAACCCGTCATTGCATCACTTGAGGCCAACAACTCCGATGTTGTCGCGAACCAGATTGCTGGCATCGCCTCGTTGAATTACCGTCTATCCGCCCTTCCAGGCGTGCAGCCCAACAACACCCCGCCAAATGAGCTACAGAATGCCAGGTGGCCCGACCACTTGAACGATGCCATCGCAGCAATCAAAGACCTCGGCAAGCGCTACCCCATTGACGGGAAGTACATCATCAGCGGTCACTCCGTCGGCGCGCAGATTTCGTTCTTCTCGATCTTGAAGACCTTGAATGACCCTTCCATCCCCAAGCCCGTTGCCGTTTTGGGCGTCAGCGGAATCTACGACTACCCACTCCTTCACATCAGCAACCCCGAGTACGACACCTTGGTTCTCAACGCTATGAGGGAGGACCAGCTGGTTGAGGCAAGCCCGGCCGAGGTCGATGTTGAGAAGTATGCCTTGATTGATCTCAAGGCGTTTGTTGTGGCTCACAGCAGGAATGATGGACTGGTTCCGTGGGGTCAGGTGGAGGCGATTAAGGCGACGCTGGGGAGCGTGCCTGAGCTGAAGAATAAGACGACAATTGTAGAGCTGGACGGCCAACACAATGATATTTGGAAGGGAGGTGTTCAGTTGGCAAAGGCTTTCATAGGCACTTTAGCGCTGCTGAAGTAAACAGGAAAGCTTTAACAGTGGTATTCATAGCGTACAGCTGGGGTCTATTCGCAAGATAATGAAGAATCAGCAGGAACCTTGATAGTATGAATAGGTACGTTTCAGGCGCTCAAAGTCTTTCGCCGATGTGAATCTTAATCCATGTAAATGAGCAACGATCTTGACGGGTTGCTTTGTCCGCCGCGGTTGTGCAAAGCCTCCTACCTGCTTTCCCACTATGTCCATTCAACCATGGCGGCAGACTTCGCATATGATCAGGCTTTTCTCGAAGTAATCAATAGTAATAATCCTTGCCAGTTAGTTCCTCCAGACCCCTGACTCCGTTAAGCCCAACTTGTTGCACGACATAGCCCAAGAATCTTTCGCCATGGGTGAGTTTAACCTAAGAAACCCATGTAACGTTTTACAACACACTGTCCGGACTTTCCAGCCGCTTTTCTTTCCAGTCGCCTTTTTGAGGTTGGAAGATCCGGTTAACTGTGGAAGAAGTTTCATAGCCCACCTTGTAGGAGGGTACACAATGTAGAAAACCATCAAGAGCACTTCGGTCGGTGCTTCGTCCAGTAATGTAATTCAGTTTTCATCATACATTGAGACTTAGCTAGCTATCAAAGCAGGTCAGAGACGTTAAGATGTTTAGGCCATTCGCCAATAAACGCAGGCCAGAAACAACGTTTTAGTTGTGCAGACTCAATGACTTCTTATCTGGCGTGACGAGACTTTACTAACAACCCAGATATTTTGCGTTCTCGGGCTGCAATGCATAAGATCCGCGGTGCATATTTAGATGAATACATGTAATACGTCCAAGTAAGATGGATAATTTCAAGACCGAAGGCTGTCAGCAACGGGCTCTCAATTCTTGATTTCGCGAACTAAAGCCTACTCTCAATATAACCACATTCAAAAATTGCCACTGCACCTTACCTTTCACTGAGAAGTTTGGCTTTTTTTATTGAATGGGTACCTATTGTAGACGATGACGATGATAAGGATGACGAAGGAAGACGAAGAGCAATAATAAGCACAATGGAGGTGATGATGGGGACAACGGACGACAAAGATAATGAGGGCACTAATATGTAATGGGCGTGTGCCGACCGAGCCGTGCCTCTCTTGGCACTTTCCGCGCGACAGAAAGACTTCATGTGCGTATTCGGAGACAACATGATTGGTGCTCTCGCCCACTGGCTTATGTGTGCATGATTGGGAGGCTTCCCATACCGGATTATGTAACGTCTGCGTCCTCTCTAGAATCAGGCTGCGCTCCCAGCATTTTCCCCTCCCTCAAAACTAACGTCCCCACTTCGTCGACTCATCGCTTATTCTAACCTGAAGACCTCATTTCTGTGTAATGATGTAGTTCTCGTTGTATGTAGTTCTCGTTGTCTTCTTGGACATCATAATCACATCGAAAGCACCTACCCGATGTTGGAGCTCGATCGCAACCTATACACAGTGGCATGGATTGCTCCTCTTTACATCGAGGCCAAGGCAGCCTTGCTGATGCTGGATCAGAAGCATCGTGGACAGTTTGTCGTGTCTCGGGGCGATGATTACGTTTTCCATGCGGGCAGCATAGGCGGGCACAATGTTGTCATCGCCACATTGCCCGCTGGCCAGGAGTACGGCACCGGGTCAGCAGCAGCTCTCGCTAGTCAGTTGCGAAAGTCTTTCCCCAATCTCTGGTTCGGGCTTCTTGTTGGTATTGCTGCCGGACTGCCAAATCTTTCCTGTCAACCACCACGAGATATCAGACTCGGAGACGTACTAGTCGCTTTGCCTGATGGCGACACTCCTGGCTTGGTAGCCTACGACTTAGGAAAGGATACAGGCGACGATGGCTTCAAACCCTTGCGTCTCGGGCACGTGCTGGCTCAAACCGAAACAATCGTCAGATCTGCAATCGGGAAGATTCGCCTCAACTCTATCAATGATGTCCAACCGTTTCTTTCATATTACCGGCAATTGAGAGAAAAGCGTTATGATGGTGACAAATTCAAGGATCCGGGTCAGGACCGAGATATACTCTACGAGTTCGACAAGTATGGGAACGAGCACATGGTTCCGAGGAAGCCCCGGTCAGGTAGAGGACGCACCAGAGTTTGGTACGGGCCAATAGGCTCAGGCGAGAAGCTGATGAGAAATGCTCGACAAAGAAATGAGCTCAGAGACAGATATAACATCATAGGACTTGAGATGGAAGCGGCTGGCACAATGAATCGCATTCCCGTTGGCGTCATTCGTGGCGTTTGCGATTATGGAGACGAGCACAAAAGCAAAGAATGGCAGCCGTATGCAGCGGCTATGGCAGCGGCATACGCCAAGGCTGTTCTCCGAGAAATACTTCCCGACGGACAAGATAGCCTCACCTTTACCGCCAGTGGTTGGTTCTCATTCCCAGGAACCATACGAAGCTCACTAGTACTAACTGCGATGAATAGAAGGTACATCCGCAGAAGGTATCGACAGAATCCAGCAAAACCACTTTCTTAGTAGATTTCTTGACTCGGCTCCGTATAAATCCACCAAAAAAAGACCCCGCGATGATTCAAATAGTCCAAGTCGCGAAACAACACACGCAGCGACAGCTTCGTCCAGTATTTGCTCCATGCAGTCTCGCGAAACTAAGTGGAGGTCCACATCAGGTAGGCTTCCATCTGATACGTCTTGGTCAAAAGGCTACATGTATTCGAATCCATCTTTGCTGAAACTTCAGGTAGATTCAAGGCATCATGACCGTAACGCTGAACTATTAAACGAAAGTTGGCCAGAATTACGAACCGAAAGACCAGGCTTGTCTGCTAAATATATTGACCGTTGGGACACTCCACATCAGTTCTTGGCAGACAACAATAGCTGGCATGCGCCTGATAGGAAAACTCCGTGGATAGTCGTTGTATATGGGCTCTCTGGTGTGGGAAAGAGCCAAATGTGTTTGAAAGCGATAACGACACAAGAACACAGGTCTGTCTACGATCTAGATGCCTGGTGCTTGTGCCTTACTAACAAGAAGTTGATCAGATATCGAGGTATTTTCTATGTTGATGCCAGCAACAAGGCCACCGCAGATGCCAATTTCATAGACATCTCTCGAGTGTGCAAAGTTCAGCATCATTGGGAAAGTATCGCACCGGACGAACAGATACGTATCACAAGAGCATGGCTTGCTTGTCAAAAAGATCCATGGCTCTTGATGATAGACAACGCCGATTCCAGCGACTTGAATTTAGATACGTACATACCCACAGGGGGTCCTGGAACAATCTTAATCACAACCACCGACGAGAGACTTGCAACATGCGGTCACATTGCACACAGACTTGGCAGTTTGAGCGACGATGAAGCATTCAATCTTCTCCTGAAGTACACAAACCCCGATGGCAGCCGTGCCGTTGATCAAGATGACATAGCCAGAACTCTTGCTACTCAAGTTCTTGGTGGGCTACCACTAGCCATAGCTCATGCTGGCTCCTACATATTTAACAATCATTACACTTATGCCGAGTATCTCGAGGAATTCCAAGAGTGTCCTCGGGACTTGCTTGATGCGAACATTTCATTCAGACAATTGCATCAACAACGGCCAGTATGGTCCACCCTAGCTCTGTCAATTCGTCGGATCGAGGTGCTGCCAGATAGAGGATCTACTGAAGCCGTTGAGCTGCTGAGGACCATGAGTTTTCTTCACAACGAAGGTATTCATGACCGTCTATTTCAGCAAGCTTGGGTAAATATGAAGAATTACCCATCGTTCTCAAAGTACGTTACCTTCCTAGATCCATCGACACGTCGTTGGGACACACCTGTCATCAGGGCAGCAGTTGGTATCCTCTGCCGCTACAGCCTTATAAACCCAGCTTCGTCCTCCAAACGGCAATACTCGATGCATAAAATTGTCCAAACAATATGCAGGGATAGTCTGGGACCAGACGAACAGCTCCAGTATTCTTTGAAAGCAACGTCTCTGATGGCAGCAGCTTTGTCTGGCATTAAAACTCCTCTATCCTGGATAGATGATCCCGCTGGCTTCGAATTACAGAAGTTCATGCTACCTCACATCAAATCATGTGTCACTGATCGACTCGAGACAAACTTTACAAATTGCGATGATCTTGTCGCTGCGGAGATTCTTTTGACATTTGCTAAAGCCTACTCGGCAACGGGCCATTACGAAGACGCAGAGTGCCTTCTAGAGAAAGGTTTGGGTATTTCGAACAACAAGGGATTCGACAAGAGCCAGAAGTCAATTTTCCTCAAATTGATGGAGCAGAAAGCTACATGTCAAGCTCACTTCGGCAAGCATCGGCTCGCGTGCGGAACCCGTGAGGAAATACTGCGGATTCGGAAATTGGAAGGTCCCACCTCCTCGGATGATAGATGTGTTGCTATGATGAATCTTTCGGAGAGCTTTTGGGCCTTGGGTAAACAACAAGATGCCCTTTCGATGTCTCAAAAATGCTTAAGAATTCGAGAGAAGAATCTGCCGCCGAACGACCCACGTTTAGCACGGACGCGACGAAAGGTTGCCGAATTCTTGCATGCTTTGAGTCACAAAAGACGTGCCCTCCAGCTACGGGAATTGGTATTTCGAGAGGCGGAAGAAAAGACTGACCGAACACACATTGAGTTACTCGACTATTTGTCGACGAAATCTGCTTTGGCGGACAGTTATCAATGGGATGGCCGTTTCCTGATTGCACTGGAACTTCGGCAAGATGTATACGAGGGAAGAAACAACATCCTTGGTCCGGAACACCCAGAAACCTTATTGGCGCATGACAAGCTTCTTCTTACCCGGGGTGCTCTCACAAATGATCGAGATGAGCACCTGAAGATATGCCAGCAACAGGAAAAGTCCGTTATAATCTGGAAGCGCACATTTGGGGACCTTCATCCTTACACCCTTGAGGCGAGGGTACACTTGGGCCGCAGCTACCGCAGAGTTGGAGACTTTTCAAAAGCTCTCGACGAGCAGGAAGGCGTTCTCCATATCCGCAAACGTGAATTCGAAAAGGACCCCGGCCTAGCAAATGCTCATATTTTGGCTTATATGTCATCCATGAACAACGTTGCAAGCCTGTTCAGGAAAACCAACCAACTATACAAAGCCCTCGACATGCGAAGACAAGTCGTCAAACTTGCAGAAAGTCACTTTGGTGCCAACCATCCGGTCACCTTCAACGCGTTGAACAGACGACTTAATTGTGAGGCGGCTTTTCCATACACCACTGTCCCGGAAATACGTGGCATGCGGGAAGAAATTTTGGCCAAGCAAAAAGTTCATTTCCAGGCAAATGATCCGAGCATTTTGAAGACCATGTCATACCTCGCGGTTGACCTCGAGGTATCCGCTCCGATTGCGTTGGCTGTCGAGACTCGCAAAACTTTGCTAGCCGCTCAGCAAATCACTCTAGGTCCCCATAGCCGGGAGACGATCGACAATATGAAAAGGCTGGCGCGGATTCTGCCGCTTGGCCAGGACATTGACTCGTCCAACAATGAGGCTACAAAGCTCTTTGAAGAAGTGAGGTCGATCGAAGGTAGATTGCTGGGATGGGAGAGCTTCCAGGTTCAACACACAACTGCACAGTTAGCACGGAAGGTGTCACTGCATAGGAGTTTAAGTGATCAACCCACGGCACTTCGAGGTCTCGACCCTCCCAATGACTGGTCTGATACCGGATCTTCCTCTAGATGCGATGATGATGACGAAGAACCCTTCACAAGATCAGATGTGTTTGCTCGAAATCACCGCCGACCTCCTACACCAGACGATGGAAACAACGCACCATTGTCGAGCAATCAACATCAGCGTCTAGATACTGCGGCACCACAGCTCCTCCAAATGAGTGAACATCGCACTACGTATCAGGAGACAACTCATGCTTGGTCAGCTCCTCTACGAACAAGCCCAATAAGGCGACGACCGGGACGAAAGCATGTTGTCAAGACCCGTCAGAAGTCCACAGCTTACGTGAGTCATCACTCCACATATAGCTAATGAATTCAAACTCACTAGCACTGCAGAGACAATTTTATGATGATTCCTCGAGCGAGAAGACATTTGGAGAATCTGGGTCAGAGACTTCAGGAGCTTCAGAGACTTCAGAGGCCTAAGACTGAGAGAGATATGACGGCGGAAAGTTTGCGGCGGACGTAATTAATAGGCATGGCTAATCAGAATCGGTTTGGGGTGAGTTTAGACTAAGTTGTGGTATTAACTACGGTAGCTTCTCCGACTGGAATTATTTCTTCGCAGTCAGTTCCTTCTGTTCGGATGAACCGAGTGCTTGCCAGCTGCTACTTAAGATACAGGAAGATCTTTCTTTTTCTGTACGGGTTTCTACGGTATACACGAGACGAGTGGTGTCGAGTCTCTGAGCCATTAGACTCGGTCCATCACGCTGGAACTGGCAACTTCATCTACATACGCATCGTGACAACTAGTATCCCTTTACAATATCATGGCGAGTTTTTTACCATGATATTTAGATGCCCCGAAATTCCGAATTGATGGATCATTGAAATCCGTCCCATAGTATGGAAAAGCCTCTCTCGTCTCATAGAATCCACATCCCTCAAACTACCTAGGAAGGACGGAAACACTCATATTGTTCAGAATTCTGTGAAGGCTCGGACGCTTTCAAAGGAAATAAGAGTGGAAGCGGAAACAGCCTGGATACACGTGGAGAAACGATACTGTTTGTTGGGACTTAGTCAACTTTAGGCTGTCCATTTCTCCTCATGTTTCTGCTTGTTGTGCTTCTTTATTGTTCCAGTATCATCACCGCCGTTGTCGATGTCCTTGTCATCATTGCAATCGGTCCGGCTCCACTAACAACATATATGCTTCTGACTCCTGCTCTTAGATCAATGGAATGATTCGTGTTTGACTCATACTTTGCCTTTCGATCCTGTATCATCAGGCTTTTCAGAGTACCGTTCATCATCTTCTGGCGAACATACTCGCACCAAATTTGATGACTTACGTACTCTCCTTCACCTTTTGCTTCTTCTCATTCTCCAAAAACCACTCCACAGCCCTCCGGATGCCCTCCTCATTCCCAACCGCCGGTTCCCAACCAAGCCTTTCCTTCGCCTTGTCAATGACGTACCACCGACTCATGCACGCAAACCGCACAATCGTCCGATTCAAAGGCGACACCTCCCCCTTGAACCAGTAAAACCACTCCATAGCCCACGCATACGCCAGCGCCATGTTCAAACTCACAACTTTCACATCCTCAATCTTGGTCTCATCCCCGGCAGCCTTCCACATGGTCCTGCTGAAATCCCAAAACTTCATCGGCGGCCCGTTGGTGATAAAGAAGGCCTCCCCAGCAACCCCCTCAGGCGCCGTCAGTAGCTTGTCCGAGGCAGCGATGTGAGCGTCCGCCGCGTTACCCACGTACGTCGTAGAGAAGAGATTCGAATTATCCCCCAGCTGGACTTTATTCCTTCCCAGACGGTAGTTGCGCATCAGATTCGGCGTGATGTCGTTGTCCCTCTCACCGTGCACCGCCGCCGGACGGAGGGTACACGTTCGCATGCCGTTAGGGTCGTCATACCCCAGCGTCATCTTATCCGAAGCAGCCTGTCACACCATCGTCAGCAAACTCCCTACTTCTCCTCGCCCCCTCTCTCAAGTAACACAGGCGAAAAAAACACACCTTCGTCTTGGGATAGATCAGCGTGTCATCCCCCTCCTCCGCCAGCCCCAACCCCTCATCCCCGGCCACAATATCCCGAAACATCTCCTTCTGCACCACACTCGCACTGCTCGTCGTCACAAACGCCTTCACGCCCACCTTCTTGCCAGCCTCCAACATGTTCCGCGTGCCGTCCACATTAATCGCCCGCACAAACTCGTCTGCCATCGTCTTCCGCCCGACCGTCATCATCCCCGCGCAGTGGAAGACGACCGTCGGGCGCACCTCGTTGACGATCCGCGTCACGTCGTCCGCCGAGGCGACGTCGCCGGCGTGGTACGTGGCGCGGGGGAAGGTGTTGGTCGTCGGGTTGCGCGAGAGCACGGCCACGCGCGCGGAGGGGTACTTTTGCAGGAGCTTCTCGACGATGTGCGAGCCGATGAAGCCGCAGCCGCCGGTGACGAGGTATGTTTCTTCGGCCATTTCGTGGGTGTTTGTGCCGGAAGCTCGGGGGATGGTATGTGAGGTGGATGTGTTCGGGTGGGAGCTCTAAGATTCCGGCGGTATGCGTGCTTGCTTTTTATTCCCCAATATCCGTCTTAACTAAACTTTCCGCGGGAGGGAAACACGCAGGCAGAGATGAGGTGGAAAACGTGGCCAGCTTTGATTCAAAATCCCCCGCCGATCGTCCAATTATCCTTCCGAATCGACCATTGATAAACAGGGGCTCTGAGACGGTCGCGCGTCAGCAAAATCTGATATAAGCGCTTGCGAGCCCTGGCACTCGGATCGTTCTGCCGGACAGGTCGTCAAGATATGCTCCCTCGCACCAAAGTCCCTGGTACCCCTGATACAGGCCAGCCCTTGCTATTCCCGAACCTGAACAGGCGTATCTCTACGGTGCTGCTGCTTGTTACCTAAAGCTATGGGTGAGTGAGCTTCTACAGGCTGATAAGAAATAAAATAATCAACTCTTCTCAGAAATCCTGCGCGAAGCCAACTATGAAAAATGGTGTTCATCCCAGATGAACCCCTTGACCCCATCCGGCGGTCCCGCAAAACCACCTCAGCCATAAGGTCAGCACTAGATCCTCCTCCCGTACCGAATGATCAGATAATCCCAGACAAAAGTCCTGACTGTACATATTGTCCAAAGAACTTCGCTACCGTTACTCGATGTGATGCTGTGCTCGGCACGTGATAATCAGCTCATGCACACCTCGTAAAAAAAAAAGCTTACAAACACCGAAGACTCCGAAAACCCAGATAGCCAACTCCCATTGCTGTCAAGCACGGCGTCGTCCAATGGTTGGTGGGCCCCGGGGACTAGTGCTTAATCAGACGAAAGACCAGGCCCGGAGGCGGAGGCATCGGAGGGCGTTTACGCGGTCGGCCGGGGATAATGCACGATAAACGAGAGGAAAGGCAAGTCCGATTGCAGAGTTAACCAGGCATGGCTGGTCGAAGAGGGGACGTTCTGGATGAGGTGGTGGAAAGCTTATCACCTGTGCCGCGTGGGTTGGCGGGATTACATCATAGGTTGGGTATCAGACTTTTGACAGTCGGTTTGCGGTCGGGAATCAGACCAATTGAAGAGTGAAGACCGGCCCAATCCTAGATTGATAAGCGAACATTTCAGCCCATTCATGTCAGTCGTCACAACGACAGTAGCATTGCATTAATTCACACAAGAAGCAGGAGCAAACATATAACGCAAGAGAACGCAGCTGGTTGGAATATGTAAACCCTTCCATCTACAAAAGCCCCCCTTTCACTCCGCCGTATCCACAGCCCACCGATACACGCCTGACGATGCATTTCCGACGAAGAAAGACCCCGGTCTGACCCCCTCCGTTTCTCGTGTGGTTGGCTTTTTTGTAGAATGAGTGAACATCGCCTCCGGGCCCAAAAAAGACCTTCCACCCCCTGCCTAGTCCTCCGAGTCGCGAAAACGCAAGTATCGCAATCCTAAACTCCGGCACAAGAGATTCCCTGAACGCACAAATTACCGAGAGAAAACCCCGTCTACCGGCCTTGCCCCTGGCTTCCTGATCCAAAATCCGGTTCCGGGTGCGCCTTCTTGTCCTTCCTCGCCTTGATGACGAACTCGGCCATGATCTGAATGTGATCCGCCGGGAAGTGGTAGTTGGGGAAGGCAGGCACGCGCTTGAGGTATTCCGCGTCGGGAGGGCCGAGAAGGTCCACCACTTCAAGCGTGTTGGTCGAGTACCACAAGTAGTCAATGACGTCTGAGAAACCGGGCGTGTAGTTCGTGAAGGGCATTTCGTCGGGGGTGTTCTTGAGGTGAGCGTAGGCATCTCGCAAGCTGAAGGGGTGGTCAATACCGTCGCGCGTGAAGCTACCGTACTGGAAGCTAGACAGTTCGGTGTGGTTCGGCGGGACTCTTCCGGTAGACAGGAGCTCATAGACAGAGCTGTCTTCTGTTGAGTTGAAATCACCGCAGACAAGCAAGGGGATGTCGGTGTTGTTGCGGTACTCCTGGCTGGGACCGGGTTCCTTGGCGGGCGGCGGCGGCTCCTCTCCATCCTTGGCAGTAGCAGAGAATACGATGGGCTTCTTGTCCTTGAGTGCCGGCCAGCGAACGTACTTCTCGGCCAGCTTTGTGATTTGTTCCATCAGAATACCGGTTTGGATCAGCTTGACATCTGCCAAAACCGATTCCCAGGCCAAATGTCCGTTAACGAGGATGATGCGTGAGCCTGTGAGACGGCTCTCGAGAAATGCGACCACGGCGATGTTGTCTTTCGGCATAACACGGTTGAACACATCGTGTTGGTTCTTCATATCCGGGCGGTTGATGGCGATGGCGGCGAACTCGATGACTTGCTTGTCGAGCAGAATCCACTTGCTCGCTTTGTAGAACGTAGCGCAACCGTCAACTCCTTGCGCGTCCTTCTCGGCCATCGTCTTCGCACGAGTCTTGGGCCAGTGGATACCTCGGTAGTCCATCGTCGCGAGGTCGGGGCTGAACTCCTCCTTGAACGCCTCGGTCGAGATTTCCTGCAAGCACAGCAGGTCGGCGTCCTTCTCGCGTAGCTCTTCCATAATGCAAGCCTTTCGGTAGTTCCAGTTAAGAGCCTCCGTCGGCGTGTATCCATATGTTTGCGGCGTCGCGTACTTGTCGCACAGAACGTTCCAGCTAAAAACTCTGACTCTTTCCAAGGTGGGCGACACATCTTCTTGCACAGTGATGCACTTTCGAGGGGAGGGGGGAAGCGGCACTACACACGTTAGCGAAAGAACATCCAAATCCACCAGCAATGCTTACCTGGAGCTTGCTCCTTGAGGAGGTTGATCAAGCTCTTGGTGCCCTTCTCCATGATCTCCTGCTTCATGTCCTGGTCGAGAGGGTTGCCCTCAATGCCAAGGACTTCCAGCAGATGTAGGGAGCCCAGCTCGAAGGGAAGGGTCGCGATTTGGTTCTCAAAGAGGAGCAGCTGGTTAAGGTAGGTGCACATGCCGAGCTCAGGAGGGAGGATCTTGATCTGGTTGAAGGAAACGTTGAGGTATCGGAGCTGGCGAAGCTGGCCGATGGCGGGAGGGAGCGTCTGCAGGCGGTTGGAGGCGATGAAGAGGTCGTGGAGGAATTGGTAGCGGAAGAGGGCGGGGGCGAGGTTTCGAAGTCCTTGGCCACTGAGATCCATGTTGTGCCAGTTTTGCCTTTCCTTCTTTGCTTCCAGGCTGTACGGCCGTCTCCTGTCATCCGCCTCGTCATCACCGTTGTTCTTGCCCGAGGTGGGCGAAGGCCCGGCGATGCCACGGTTCTCGGAAGCCTTTAGTCTGGCGTAGTAGTGCGGTTGGTTCTGCTCGGTCATGGCGCGGTGGGCTTGCTTGGACTCCTCGAACAAGCGAAGCTGCTCGCCCCAATGCTCGGTCATCTGCTGTGTTTGTCCTCCCCTCGCGGCCCCGCCCTGGCCGTTCTGCAAGCCGTTGTTGCTGTACGGGCTGGAATTCCCCATGACGCCGGTGAAGGCCGAGTGGTGGCCCATGACGCCGCCATTGCCGTTGTGGGCGGTATGTTCCGCCTGCTGAGCCTGGTGGTGCTGGAGATGGGTCTGGTGGTGTTGTTGCTGTTGCTGTTGGTAGTTGTACAGCATGGGGATGCCCCGGCCGCCGGGGGCCCCATTGATGCGGGAGTTGTGGCCCTGCTGGTGATTCTGGGAGAACATCCCTAGCAGATTGGCCCGTGGGTTCGGGTTGGAAGAGTGGTGTGGAGGTTGGTCTTTCGCGGCGAAGCGGCTGAGAAGATTTAGAAGTGCGGCGTCGTTGGTGGTGGTTTCTTTGGGTATGATAGAGTTGAGGTAGAGGTCTCCGACAGGGTGGTCCAGATAGCGAGTACCATCGGCCATCTACCTGACATTCGAGATTGGGGTGGTGTCTCGATCAGGATGCGAGCGCTGAGCGGACGCCGGGAGGGCAGCAGCAACTTATGTGAGATTCGAAACGAGGGACAGCCAGGGTAGCTCGCGTTTGCGCATGGGAGTCGATGACCGGGTCCAGCTGCATCGAAGGTCGAGTTCAGACAATGGAAAGTCCCGGCAGCGCAGAAGCTGTGGTGTCTTCAGGCGCCCATTCACCGCGTCAATGGGAGTTTTGGGGTCGGTGTCGATTCTCGTTGCGGGTTCGCGAGGTGAGGTGTACGTGTGTTGGATTTTTTCGCTCTGATGATGTAGCCGGGTTAGAGGGGGGTTCTGGAGCCAGGCTGAGTCGGGGGAGGCTCAATGGGGCAGCAAGCATACGTTCGGGGGCGATATCTGGCACTATCGTTCGGCGATCGACGCGCTGGATGCGGTGGTAGAGTCTGCAGAAGATAAAGATGTCTCGTCAGTTCTGGCAGCTTGACGAAGAGAGACAGAGATAGCGAGAGAGAGGTAGGTATCAGGTAAGACATGAATGGGGTCGACCTAGGGGCTGGCAGCTGGGGTTCCGTGCCTCGTGCCTGTTGCGACAGACAAAGGCTCGGCTCTCGTAGCCACCTGTGACCCCCCCCTGGAGGCCTTGCCATGGACCTTGAACCTTGGGCGGGGAAAGGGTGGAAGGGGGGCTGATGACATACCGGCACGGCTGAGCGCGAGACTCCAGTGGCTGTAGACGATATCTCTGGGGGCAGCCAATGAATACTGGGACTGAAGAATGCGGGCGGAGATGCAGATGATCCAAGGATTGAGCTGTGGTGGGCGTGGACTGGATTGACTCGACCTTTGACGATAGAGCGACACAGGACACAACGCCCGCGATGTTGCGAGCTCTTAGCGCGGTCACGTGCGAGAGCCGCGTGCACGAGCCTTCTGCTGATAGGATACGTACCGCCGTCGACAAAACCAACGTGACCTCTCTCGTGATGGGGCCGACAGTGCGATACAGTATGACATGTAACAGTGCTGGAGGACTCGGGCGAAAGTGGTCCGACTTCTGGTGTTGTTTACAAAGCAGAAAACGGCTAGAATGGCAAGAGAGAATGGGGCACGTTTGGTTTGATAGATTTTTCTTGCGGTGGCGGTGGGTCATTGGAAGATTCATTGACCGCGTGGCACCTTCCACACGGTGCCAATGGCCACGCGCCGTGGGCTGATGGTGACGAAGAGGTTATCTGTGACCTTGAAAAGCTTAGATGACACTGTGGTTTCTTCTATACCATTTCAGTGTCTTCTTTTGTTGCTTTAGAAGTTGTCAAAGTTTCATCTGCTTCTTTCTCTATGCGACGATCTAGCAAGTTTGTTCTCAACGAGTGTCGAGGCTGCCGCCAACCAGGTAAAGAACACATAATTTCGGGGAACGAAAGATCCTTCGAATTAGAGTGACTTCTGCCAAAGTACTGATCGTGTTACACCCTGCTGTGGTGTCTTTTGTGGCATGTAACTCCGTTGCTAGAATGCTCTTCAACCGAACGACCAGGTTCACACGAACCTCCAAAGGTAGAGGTCAAAAGTTTTCGCCGTGGGAATACTAGTCCTTGGCCATCCATATGGAAGAATATAACGTAGGCCAAATAATACAGGACAAGGTTTGAAAATTCACTCTCGTGATTTGCTGCGCTGAAATTTATATACATCAACCAAAATTTCATTAATCACACGACATATTCGCAATCGCCAACGATTGCGCAAAGGCAGTAAAATTCATTGCAGGAGCAGGAAATTCTAGTTACATTAAACTTAAAAGCCCTTGCTTCTATCAGACCGTCTCTCTTCAAAAGAAGTGTATTTTCCATATTAATTAGAACTATTAATATTCCGCTAGTCTGATGACGTTAACTGCAGCATATCCAAATGCTTCACAGTCTAAATACCTCTGAGGAAAATAAGAAGCTTCGTAAGGCCACTGCTGTGGAACATTCCATCTCTCTGCAACAGCAGCCGTCCCTCTCAAGCCCCTAGTGAACAGCCCTGGGGGACAAATGGTGGAACCGCACCGCAACCCTCAAAACAGCATGAAGAACAGTAAACAGGTAAGCCGAAAGATGTGTGAGTAAATATGAAGACAGAAACACAACTAATACGATCAGGCTTGTATATCAAACTAAATAGGTTAACCATATAATAGAAAAGGCATTAAAAAAAAAGAGAAAAAAAACGTTGAAGTAGAGATAACTAGTCTTAGCTTATGTTGAAACTCCTAAGACGTACTAGGAGACTTTTAGACAGACCTGACATCCGTTGAGATAGGGACGGCGATGATAGTGTTGATAGCGATGGTACTCATTATGATGATAGGAATGGCGACAAGGATTATGGCAATCACATAGAGGACGATGAGGATATGAACGAAGTGCTCTGCCCAGTTAGCTAGAAATATCTGTCCAGTTACTTTTCAAGAAGTGCAGATGTGGCTATTCATACTTGGAAAAGACAATGGCAACCTAACGCTACATCACTGCCATTGAAACAAATCTGGAAAGAAACCTGCGACACTGCGGCCCCCTAGATAACGGCCACGACAAAGAAAACATTTCGAGAGACTCAACAGCTTCGAATTACGATCTGGTACGTTCTTAGCATCGATAAATTCACAGGACTACTTGCTCAAGTTAACTCTGTGGTAGTCCGCCAGTGGGCCGTCACCAGTATGACGATAACGTCGTTTCGTGGGCATGTGTGCAGGCTTATGGAGGCTCCAAATCAAGAAGAGGTATCCATTGACTCCATTATGACCTCGCCTTACCACAGTAGACCGCCCTTTCAGAGGGCTTCTGGGTAAAGATCACACAACTGCGTGGCCTACATACCACGCCATCCCCTGCTACATCCATCAAGCCGCAGGGTCACCAACAAGAAATTTTCAGACACATTCGCCCAAGTAAACCACTTGAGAAGTTGGACCACGTCCCGTGCCGCAATCCTACACCGGGCTTTGACTTCAGCCTCATTAGCCGACCCAAGTTTGCCATGCGAGCTATGCCGTACGTGGACCGTCCACGCGGCACAGCACAAGTCAGCGTCGCACCCTTTCCCGCTGCTCACCATCAAAAGACCAAAAAGGCGAATCATCTACCACACACATCCCGCCTCTGGTTCCCCGGGCCGTCAATTGTCATGCTGCGTGGCGCGAATCCGGGGTGCGTCCAATGAGCAGTGTGAGACGGCAGGGCGGCCGGGATTGCGGGGCATCTCGACCGGAGTCGCGCCGGAGAACCGGCGGGCTGTGATTTGACTTATCCGACATTTGCCAGACTTGACCAACAAGTTCGACTTGGAAATTGACAACTGATTGTTGAGATTGTTGAGCAAAAGAGAACAGAAGATGCGCCTTGTGAAATTGTTACCCACTTTGCTCTACGTCCGCTAGATACAAAGCAGAAAGTGCGATTGATTAGCTACCACACTCTTGGCCAAAATCCCTCTCAAACCAACAGACCGAGAAGTGCAAATCCGGGATCCCGGCGCCCCCTCCCCCTCATCACGGCCACTGGCTCGACGGCAAAGACGGGAAGGACTCTCAATTTGGCCAGGCCATGCCGGGTTTCGATCCCTCCCAACCACTCAAATAGCGACAACGGTCCGGGGATGGATGCGGGGGGACCTGATCGAGACCACAGCCGTTATCGCAGCAGTTTGGTTGACTGAGCAGAGAGAGAGCTCAGGGTCACCTCCCCTTCGCCCTCCATCCCATCCACTTCCATTCATCCCATCCCGCTCCCCCATTCTTCGCCTAGCCTCCGATTCTATTCGACCAGTCAAAACTCGCACAGATGCAACCAGCGCCGGAGGGCACATGCCATTATTGCCAGGACCATTTCATGCGCCCGCCGCGTTTTGCAGCTGCGCGAGATGGTGCTTCTTCCTTCTCCGGGCATCGTCTCCGACATGGGGCCAGCTCTCCACCGCGACCCCTCTTCACTCGAGTGTCCTCTGCCCCGGGGCGGCACGCAATATCTCGCCGCGAATCGTGACACCCGGCGAGGCGGGGGAGAGCGCCAGAATGACTTGGATCCAACCAAGGGCCAGAAAAGTAACACATATTGCAGACGCGCAAGTGAGGCAAAAAAGCAAGAGCCGGACTGCGGGCTGTTGATTCGATTCGCAGGTTGCATTCGCTGCCCGCAGTGCCGGACGGCGTAGGCCCGAATCGGGTCTTTTGGGATCCATGACAGGCGCCGCTCTCACCCTGCATGCATGCTGCTGGTGTCGCTTGCTGCTGCTGGTGCTGCTAGTTGCTGGTAATTATTAGTTGCATGGCTGGCTGTCGTATGCGCCGGCCGCCCACGAGACCACCAGCAAGGCCAACCAGGAGCTCAATAGCAAGCTGGGACGAAAGCTTCCTTTTTTGCCAGAACTTGGTTGGGGGTGGTGCCTGAGGAGAAATCGTGGGTGTCCTGGCCTGCGTTGGCTGAGCAAGTCGAGGCATTGGTGTATATAGAGAGATAGCCAGCCGCCGGCCTCCGAAGATATTCATGACTTGGCAACAGATGCTGTCTTGCATCTTGAGCTTCTGCTGGCCATTGGCAACACCGTTACCATTACCTTTGATCATTTCTTGAGATAAAGTCTCCCGAGTCTTATTTGCATATACGACTCTGCAGGTCTATCGCCGACGACCGACAGCAGCGTCTGTTCGCACTGAAGAATTTCCAACCCAGGGACCAGAGCCACACCACACCACACCACCTCACTCAGCCCGCCCTTCATTGAGACCGAGTATTTCCGGGAATTTTCACCAGGTGGCCATCCGTAGATCGACTCGCTTCTCCTTCGGCTCAGGCATCGGACTCAAGCATAGCAATAAGCATATCCGTGAATCGAGAAAATCGGAAAGAACGACCGGTGAAAGAGAGAAAGAGAAGGAGCACCCGCCGGATTAGCGCCTTCCCGGACAGAAGCCACCCAGCGCCCCTTCCCACGCAGCCACCACAGGCAGCCACCACCACCACTTGCTTCCTTCCCTGTCGCTGCCTCTGTCTCTGTTTCCGCCCAGTGCCTTCCTTCCGTGCGGTGGCACCGACAACGACGGGACACTTCCAACACCAACACCTTCAACACCAGACATTACCTCTCGCCACCACAGATCGGACGGGAGCTTCTTGTATTTGCAAACTCGCACGACCTCCTACTCAAGCTCATCCGAGGCTCAAGCCATCCACGACTCGTGCACTGTCGGCGGTGGAGTTGCGCACCATCGGGGGGCTAGCACTGCGAGGTCGCCGCCAGTCAGACCGCATCGACGGAGTCAACCCCCGGAGAACCGGGGTCGTCACCTCTCGGACGCCGAGATCGCTGGAGGAGAAACGACTCAGGCTCACCGCATCCGACTTGTTGAAGAATTGGCGCCGCGGCAATTTGCACACGCAATTAATCTTGCCGGGCAGTCATCACTCAAATCAAATCACCCGCCAACCCGGCAACTTCATGTGATATCTGAGACACCGGCAGAGCCCTTCCCTTCTCCATCGGGTGACGGGAGCCTCTTCTTCGGCTTCCATCCTTGTCTCGGCATCCCAAGTTGGTCTTCATCCCATTTGCATTCGTATGGATGAAGGGATTACCGACCTGGACGCCAGCGATCCCAATAACCCCAGCCGAAAGACCCAACACCAGCCGAAATACACTTACAAGCCACAACGCCGCCAAACCGCCAGTACGAAGTACTCTCGTTGCAACTTCGGACGTGTCCCGATCACCTCGGGCATCCATCATTGCAACGCCACAGCTTTTCAATTGCAGAGCCCGACGAGAAGGAGGAACGCGCTTCGTCGTCAATCGTCATACTGCGTCGACGTTGCGTCGTCTTCTGTTCCTTCAGCGGACCGCCCTCACGGACCACCTGGCAGCGCCGATCTCAGAGGGACCGCAGCAGTTTGCAACGTCCCTTTTGTTGGAGGTCGCAGTTGGAGCGGAACCCGCCGTCAAGGCGCGCTACCTATCATCTTCGCTACGCTATCGGCAGCCAAAAAGATACGCAACAAACCTGCCCAACCGTGAAGGGAAGGTACTCCCACGTTGAAACCCGCAGATAGATACGTGATTATCTCGTAAGAGCACGGGATCCTGCGCCGGACGCTGGCCTCAGTAACGAGACCAGAGGCGGGAAGAGTGACGATCAAGAAGGAGCTGCCCGGCCCTTCTTTTCTCTGTCAGTCTGCGGCACGCGACAGCAGACAAGCACATGAAAACCGCGGGAAAAAAGAACGCCCTGCCAGAAGGATTCACTCCTCGTACGTAACGCAACAGCTGCGTATCCCAGGACCGCCGACGAGACGCCGTGGCCGAGCCCTTGGGCGAGATTTGATTCACCCGTTCCCTCGGTACCATTTGTCTGCGGGAACCGAGGCGAGGCGAGACGAGGCGAAGCGACGGAAAGGCCAGCCAGGCAAGGGACAGGCATCGCGACGACGGCAAGGGCTGGGCCTGTCCGAGAAGTGAGGCCGAGCAGCATTCGCGGATTGCGTGAAGTATATTCCGGCAAGTTGCAACTGCAGCTCACCGGCAAACTACAACGGCAAAAGCTTTCCGCCTTCTGGACGCTCTGCGATCTCATCACCAGAACTCGTCTCAAATCCTGCATCCAGCCGCTCCGTGGCGACCTGCCCACGACCGCAGCAAAACCACACACAAGGGAAACGGCTCACCATCAACGAGCAAGCAAACACGACTCTTCAGCTTGCCCAGGTTTCCACTTTGCACGGGTAAAGGAGTGCACCAACCAGGACCCGTCAGTTACCCGTCATTCCATCCACCCCGGCTCCGGCTCCACCGGGGAACGTCCGCCCGGTATCCCGCCGTCTCAAGATTTCAGAAAGGACCTGAACCCGGTTCTAGAAGGACGGGGCTGGCTCCAACCCGTCTTGATTTGACTCTTTTCGTCTCTCTGCAAAGTACCAGTACCGCCGCTGAACGTTTTGTTCGTGGCCGGGTGACGCAAAGCATTACGGATATAGCTTCTCACGTGGTGGACAACTGACTAAGGTCAAGCCAAAGCAAGGCGAGACCAAAGACAAGACCAGTCGGCTGCAGTCCAGTCGCAAATCAACGGCCCGGTCCACTCGGGGCGCCCAAAAAGCAAAAAGGGATCAACACAAAACACATTGTCGAAAGTGGCCAGCTAGGGCAGTGCGCCTTTTCTGGTGTCGCTGTCATTGACTCCGCCTTCGGTGAGTGGTGTTGGAAGCCACTCTGTCTGCTTTGGCTCAGCGACCCGTAGCGGTAGATTGAGCGATTCGATTGATTGATTGCTTCTGTGCCTGGATTTACCAGGGGCCTGGTTCCTGGGCTGTCGGATTCTGGCTCACCGTTTATCTGCTGGGCAGAGTTTTCTGCTCGCAACCGTTCTTGAATAATCCTGGCTGATACCTGGCTTGCGGCTTGTCTTGCCTTGTCGTATCAAATCAGGGGCGAAGGACGACTGACGAACGACGGCGACGACGGCGACGACGGCCACTGACCTCAGGATCTGTCTGGTGGAGTTGCGACAGGTCGCAGGCTTGTCACCAAAGGGTGTTGTGACTTGGTTTATCCGTCATCAAGCTATCCATACTTCTGCGCTACAACTCGGCACAGAGCCGGCAGTTTGAGACAGAGACATCTGGACAAAAGAAGTTCAAGGCCAGGAGTCAGGCTAAAGTGCCCCGCGGACAAAGAACCAAGAGGGGGAAGGAAGACGATTGGGGTAGGGTTTTGTCTCCGCGTTGATGAAGAAGTCAGACACAATTGTGGCTGCGAGACAACCAAAGAAACTACCCCAACGAAACGCCTCCCTAAGCCCCCGATCCAGCTCCTCGGTACGCCCGGTGCCGTAATCCTTCCAGAGGAGAAGCAGGACGACAGCAGAGACAAGGGCAGGCTTTGAAGCGAGCGAGGGACAGACACACGTTCCAAGGAAACCATCGACGCCATCGTGCAGCGACTACTGGGACTATCCAGCGGGCCAACGACTTGTGGACTGGCGCTCGATCTGTAGGCAGTGTTGCCGGTGTTAGTGGCCCTGTCACGACGAGCTAACTGAAGTCCGTCAGTCCGCCGGGTCCAAGTTGGAAGCTTTGACGACGCCAGACAGGAGCAGCGGCAGCAAACAACGTCAACAGACGATCTGTGCCGGGGCAAACACACACCAACCAGCAAAACAAACAACAACAAACTGCCGTCATTACGGCTGGCTAGGAGTAACATAGCGGCTGCCAAACGGGCTAGTGCGCCGTCCCCTACGACAACAGACAAGTCGACGACTCGACAGTCATTGTTCATTCGGCGGAGGTTGCTCGCAACAGTCCGTCCGACGTGGATGTCCTTGTCGGGGCAAACACACTGCAGGACGACACAAACATTTCAGGACCTGAGGACACGGGCCAATTGCAGGCCGGGGAAAGGAGCAGCTCTGGGATTGCGCAGAGTAAGCTGTGGACAGTGACCAGTGGCACCCGTCCGGATACCGTACCGTCCAAACGGATCTCCCCTGCCGGGACGGAGACCAGGGCAGAAAGCGACCCGAGGGCCAAATTGGAGTGGGCTCTGCCAGGTCTCCCAGGACAAGAGTCCTTGTGCGTGTGTCCTTGGGCAAAGACTCGAGAGGCGCTGTCACTGGCTGAGGTCTGTCTGAGGCGTGCGAGGTACCTGCCGGCCCTAGTGTAGCGGCGCCGGGCGCTGCAAGGTACAACCCGCCCAAACGAACCTGTGGTGGGGCTGCGCCCAAGTCATTCAGGGCCGCCGACAACGAGGACGGTACTTGTGGCCGCTGCAGAACATCTGCGAGGGACAGGTCTCTGGCCGTCTCGCGAGGTACCTATCTTTCTGGGTCAGGCCGCCGTCTTTCTGCGCAGCAACAGTGCAGTAGCTGCGCAGCAGTGCTGCTGCAGTGAGAGAGGCAAAGAAGAGGGCCGTTGGAGAAGAAGACGCAGCAGACGCAGTAATCAGCCAGCCAGCAGCTTATCGGACCTGCTAAAGAGACAAGAGAAAGAGACGGGAGAGTGATCTCTTTTGTCCCTGCCGCCATCCTTTTCACTGTCTCTGCTGCCACCGCTCATCTGGTCATTATTCTGACCCTTCCTCCCCTCTCTTGGACTTTGACCTCTCCTTACAAGGTCATATTTCTGATTCTCAACCCCTTCCGCTCTACGACTACTATTCCACAACTGCAAGACTCCTGCTGGTGATTGGGCTGCTACACGAACGAGCGGCGACACAAACAGAGCAGTCCTTGTCTGTTTGCTCTGGCGGAGAGTCCCAGCTCCAACAACTCGCGCGGTCTTTCTTTCTCTGGTTTTCTCCAGTCTCCATTCCCGCAATTATTATTTTTTTGCCCTTCTCCTCCTCCCGAACACCCCCGGCGCAATCCACTCAAATTCAGCGCCGACCACCAAAAGCACCCGGCATCGAGCACCAACACCCCCCTCCCCTGTTCTTCCTTACCGGTCACTGTTACGGTCTGCGAATACCACCATCTGCCCTGCCCGCCTTACCTTGCTTGCCTCGCACCCGCTTGCTTGCTGGCTTGCTGGCCTGCTTGCTTCCTTGGCTAGCTGCTTGCTTGCTTGCCTCAACTGCTTGCTCCTGCGACCTGCGCGCATTCCGCCATCCTCCCTCCTCTGGGACCATCTTGCGCCAGGCCCAGTGCTGCTGTTTATGCCGGCTTGTTGTTGCTGCTGCTGCGTGGTACGTACTGGCGCCGCCGTCCAAGTACCTACACACGCCCAACGGACAACAACGGGACGGTGGACAGGACAAGACGGGACAGGCGCGGTACCTCGCTCTACTTTCCGGTGGACGGGCATGCTAAATTAAAAAAACATCCCCCTTCCCCTCCCCTTCTCCCCCCTTCAAAATCCTTTCCCCCCCGGTGCTCCCCTCCA